>JAQQSK010009552.1:0-13044 GCA_028658325.1 Potorous gilbertii | reverse complement strand
CAGACCTCTTCGTCGTCAGAGACAAAGGGAGGAATCATCTTCTCAAGAAAATAACCATCTATGGTCTTAGTTTTTTTCCCTTTTCTGGGCATTTTCCCAGCCAGTTACTTGATTTCTGAGAGTCCTCTCCACCCCCTGGCCTAGATCCGCCCAGCAAGTGCTTGGGGTCTGGGATTCAAATGCTGCTCCCCAGCCTCAGGGCTTTTGGTGGTAGGCCTGACTGCTCTTCAATGGGAGCTTATCTGCTGGTTCTCAGGTGGGGGCAGGGCCGCCTCTCAGGCTCAGTTCCCTCAGGGGGTTTATGCAGAGATCTTTTGTAATGGAGCTGGGGTGGAGCTCCTGCCTGCTGTGCGGGCCTCTGGCCAAGCAGCCGCAGCCTCCCAAGGGGGTCTGAGTCCCGGAAATACCCCGCTCCCCTCTCAGCCTATCTCTCTACTGACCTGTGCATCTGTGGGTGGAGGGACCTTCGAGGCCACTGGAGATTCAGGTCTCTGAAGCCTGCTTGGGTCTGCTGGCTTCTCTCAGTGCCACGTGGCCAGGCAGAGCTCCGTGGCTGGGGCCAGGGAAGGGGAGCGCTCCACAGGGCAGGACTCCACTCCCGTCCGGGGTACCTTTGCGATCGGTTTTTCAGGGCTCTCTGCAGCAGAAATCTCCTTCACTGTGTTGCTGCACGGCTTCCACTGTTCCAGAATTTGTCAGGAGTTCTTTTTACAGGAAATCTATGGGCAGTGGATTCGGAGCTAGCAAATGTGAGTCTTTCTGCTCCACCATCTTGGCTCTGCCCCCAGGTATGTTTTTCTTGTAGCTTCTTTCCAAATAGTTTATGCCACAGGTCTGTACCAATATTGGTAAGAAATATTGACCTACAGTTTCCTTTTTCTGTTTTAAGCCTTAATATTGGTTATGTCAAAACCCTTTTGGTCCCATTGCAGGAGTTTCATAGGATCAGTTCTTTCGCCTCCTTTTTCTGAAAAACAATTTATTTAATAATGAAATAAATTGTTTTTTGAAGGTTGGAGAGAATTTACTTGAGCATTCATTTTATGCTTAGAATTTCTTTTTTCCTTTGGAAATTCCTTTATGGCTTGTCCAACTTCACTTTCCAAGACTAAGTTGGTTGAATTCTGTTTCTTTTTTCTATTAATTTGGATATTATATACTATTATAAGTATTCATCCACTTCCTGTAACTTATTAATTTTAACTTTGACATGTCATTTAACTGGAAAAATAATTTCTAATAATTTCCTTTATTTCCCCTTCACTTACTGTGAAATCTCTTTTGTCATTTTTTTATTTGATTTTTCTCTCTTGTATCAGATTGATTTAGGTTTAATCTTTTGAAGATATAATCATTTGGTTGATTTTATTTTCAATTTTGTTTATATCTTCTTAAAATCCACAATTTCAAGTTGCACTCCTGAGTTACAGCTTTGTTTTATTTTATTGATTGATTAAAGTTTTCAGGGTATGAATTTTAGCCATTATAATATAAGTTCCATGAAAATAGGGATTGTTTTATTCATTATATCAATATCTTCACATCTAGCATACTGGAACATCATAGGACTTGATAAATGCTTAATGGATTTAATGACTTTTTTCTTTAATGAAATGATATATGGGTTCTATCATTTGTTTTTTGACTCACCAGTTCTTTAGGATTAAGTTAGTCTCTGTTTAAGATCGAATCCTTTCTTCCAACGCCCTTTATTGGTTACATTTTTATCACTTTGCTGACAGTAAAAGAGGTAAGTAGTATGTCTGTCTATATTTCTATTAATGGAGTTTTTATGACCTAGATCATGTTCAATCTTTGTGTAGTTGAAATGAGCAGATGAATAATGTGGATATTTGTTTCTGTTCTACTCCCACTCATTAATCACCAGAGATCTACCATATATAACTTCCGCAAGATTTTTTGGATGCTTAAATGTATTTTTTTACATTTGTATTAGATTTCTTTAGATCTTAAAGAGGTACAGTGAAATCCCAAACCTTTATAGTTCTGCTATAGTACTTCAAGTCTTTAAAGTCCTTCAAGTACTTAAATGCTATGACAATGTGTGTGTGTGTGTGTGTGTGTGTGTGTGTGTGTGTGTGTGTGTGAAGTAGTGATGTAACTTCTTTTATTCTGGTGCAATGAAGCAAAATTTAGTTTTTCTGCTTATGTCTTTTAAATTCTATTTTTATTATGCATTTTTGGAGATCATGATTGCTACTGCTGGTTTTGTTCTTGTTTTGCTTTGAGAACAATAAATGCTCTTCTAGCTCCTTCTCTGAACTGTATGTGAATCTCTAATATTTTTTGACATTTGGTCATAGTATATTTTAAGGCTAGTGATAAGTATCTGCAAAAAGACAACCATAAAATATTTTGCAGCTTATGCACCAACATTAATCACTAAGAGGAAAGTGACAGAGAAAATCTATTATGAACTTGCTAAGACCCCACACATCAAATCAATATACTTTCTGATGTTTGCTGATTTAATGTAAAGTTGAGGGGGGAGGGGGAGTTGAAGATAGTGAGAACAATATGGGAATGTGTAGTTCAGGAGGAAAAAATGAGAGGTCAAAGAACTGTAAATTATACAGAAGCTTCATTCCCATACATCATGAACACTTTCTTAAAAAAAAAAAAAGGTACCAAACATAGTGAATATCAAATAATTCCACAATGAATGAAATTAACTGCATTTTGATGGACAAGGGAAGATATATTATTAACATGATTGATTTGATTCAAAGATAACTTTTGTAGGAATAAAAGATGATTTATATTCCGGAAAAAAAAACTCGCCACTGAGATGGAAGAAATCTAGCATATAATTCAGTTCCAGAAAGGGTCCCCTGGGAATGCTAAGATTTTCCAGATGCTCCTGTACACATCTTATGTTGTACTAATTACCCAAAGCACTGGAATATTATATAGCCTCCTGAAAAATGCTGTAACCAAAGGAGTTTGGCTTGTCCATCTATTCAGGAAAAAAATAAGTGGATGAAAAATGATTTTTGTCCAGATTTCAGTTTGTGTTTGAATAGATACCCTACAGAGTTTGGCCAACATTATGAATAAGTGGAAGAGAAGAGATAATACAGATGGTCAATGATCTGGGTTCAAAGTTGAAAAGAAAGAGGAAAGGGAATGGATTGCTTTGAAGGAATTTCAAAATCTTTTAGTGGAGTCCAGATTCCTATGATGAGCAAAGGTCATCTTTTTCAATGTTAACATGTTACTAGTATTACCATACACGTACAAGATGTACAACACAAGTGCTACTAAAGGACAAAAGATCAGTATCACACAGAAAGAAAAGAATGTATATAGTACGATGCTATAAAGAAAAACATGTAAAGACATAACAACTTACCTAAAGTAATGAATAACCAGATTCCTGAGGGTCAATGATGAAGCAGACTGCCCACCTCCTGACTGAGAGGCAATGGACTCAAGGTACAGGATGAAACGTACATTTTTGGACATGCAAAAGTCTGGATTTGTTGGGCAGAGTTAACTACATGTGTTTGATAAATGAAAGAGAGGAGCTAAAGATAGTTCTGCCCAACAAAAGAAGTAAATCAAGATGAGATTACTTAAAACATTTTTACTGAACAGAAAAGAACAGTTGGAAGTTCATAAACAAAAGGAAAATAACTTAGAAAGTAACATTGTCAATTTATTATATACTTTTTAAAAGTCAGTTGTTGATAATAGAGCTACATGCTTTCACATATACTCATCCTCTTTTTCTTTTCTGCTCTCTCTCTATATATGGAAAATGTTCTCTTTTTTGTTGTTTATAATGTTTATAGTATACATAGAGGTGTGGGTATGTATGAGCGTGTCTATGAATCAGTGGGTACTCATGTGTATGTATAAAACCGTTACTGTTGTTGTTGGGCAGCTAGGTGGTACAGTGGATAGAGCAACAGATAGAGTACCGGGCCTAAGTCAGAAAGACTCTTCTTGAGTTCAAATATGATGTCAGCTTCTTACTCACTGTGCAGCCCTGGCCTAGTCACTTAGCCTCGTTTACCTCAGCTTCATAGATGTAAAGTGAGTTGGAGAAGGAAATGGCAAGCCACTCCACTATCTCTTCCAAGAGAATCCCAGATGAGGACAGGGAGAGTCAGACATGGCTGAAATGACTGATTAGGAGGGGAGGAGTTGCTAACAATCACTCTAATGTTCTTAAATAGCTGACTACTAACAAGAGACTGAGACTAAGCCCAGTCATATCTAGCAAATCTATTGTGAGGGGAACAGTGCAAAGCCAAGGTGAAATATAAAATGCCTATTCAGAAGTCCTGAAAAATGTCTTATTCTTAGTTGAGGTTTAAGTATCATACTCCCATGGCAGCTTCCTAGCAGTGGATAGAGCACTGGACCTAGAATCCAGAGGATCTGAGTTCAAATTTGGTCTCAAATACTTGACACTTATAAGCTGTGTGATCTAGGACAAGTCACTTCACCCTAAAAGTCTCTTAAAAAAGAAAAGTATCAATCTCCCAGAAGAGGACATGTATGTATATTTATATAGACACACTTACATATATGTGTGTACATGTATACATTATTTAAGTCTTTCTTTGAATATGTTCTTGTGAATGTCTCATGTTTAACTTCTTTTTTTGCACATAGGAAACAAATACCTGCCCTATACATGATTCATACCATACATTGAATATCTTTTTACTTTCTCCTTGGGAGAGAACTTAGACATGCTAAAACCTAAACTTTAAGGAAATCATCCCTAGGGTGCCAGGATATGATGCAATGAGACAAAGTGGGTGAGAAAAGGAAGTTTAACTCTTCTCCTTAAAGGCCAGACTTCCCCAGAAAAGACTGAGGAGAGGGAGAGGAAGATTGTCCTAACTCCTTTAGCTTCACAGTGGCTATAACTACTTTTTTTAATGTACTCCTATAGAAAGGTTATATATTTATATGCTGCACAAGTGGTCCATGACTCTATTGTCCATTCTGAAAGGTAACTCCACTCCAAGGGTCCAAGATGTATTTCTCCTCCAGTTTCTTCATCAATCTATCTCTCCTTCTTTAGAGTTTATTTCAAAATTCAACTGGCTGCTCCATTTTTTAATTGGTATGGTTTCTATATCATTTTTCTATATTAAAAATCCTCAGATCACAGGGACCTTCAAATAGAATTTCAAGGCAACAAGTTGTCATTCAGCTTTTGCATGAAAATGTCCAATGAGGCAGAACCTACTCCTGAGTTACTATTTCACTTTTGGATAGCTTTAAATTGTCAGGAAAGTTTTCCTTTGAAGCCCATAACTAGATCCAGACAGCCCCTTCCATGAACTTATCATTATAGAGACT
Organism: Potorous gilbertii; assembly: GCA_028658325.1. Classification (NCBI taxonomy): domain Eukaryota; kingdom Metazoa; phylum Chordata; class Mammalia; order Diprotodontia; family Potoroidae; genus Potorous; species Potorous gilbertii. The sequence goes on along the minus strand of JAQQSK010009552.1, from coordinate 7,701 downwards.
CAATTGGTTATAAGTATGAGCACACAGGCATTACCCAGAGGTCCTCAAGTTTCCATGGCTTTTGACCTTAAAGAAAAATCCACAAAGAAAACTATGTGGAAACATCAGGTAGAAAAATAGAAACAATTATTTGGGACTGAGGGTAGTGAGGGCAGAATACCTTCTGGTACTCTAGTCTGAATTATCTGACCTTGGAGTAGACAAATGGCCAGTGGCTATTATTCATATAATGGACACAAGTGGAGAAGGTTGGAGGCTAGGATAGAGGTAGATGCAAAGTAGGTGTCCAGAAGGGACCAGAAAAAAGGAACTGAGAGCAAAGTGGGCTAAGATAGCAGAGAAATGGTCAGTAAGATGCCCAAAGCCAGTCCATAGCAACTTCCTTCCCCCTCCAAGTAAGATACTATATTAAATCAATCAATAGACATTTATTTAGCTCTATGTGTCATTACTTGAGGGAGACCATGCGTTTAGAGGTTTGGTTGGTTGAAAGTGGAGCTGTATATTGACTCCCTCCTCTTTTCAGAATGGCCCTGTTCATCCATTCCCCTTCTCCTCCCATGGGGCAGGAAGTTCCTTCTAATCATCCCCTGGTCTCCTCCCCAATAGTGGGAATTCTGTTGCCAGAATGGCTGGTTAAATGGAGCATAATTTAGGAGTGCCCATCCTCTCCATAATTGTACCATTAGCAGCTACTTTTAGCTTCTATGGATCTCATAGCTCTAGAGTTGTTAGGGATTGTAGAGGTCATCTAATCTGACCCATTCATTTTGTAGTTGAGGAAACTGAGGTCTAGAGAGGATGATTAACTTGCTTTTGGCCACAAAGGCACTAAATATCAATTGTTTAGTTGTTTTGGTCATGTCTGACTCTTCATTGACCCATTTATTGTTTTGGCTTTTTTTAGCAGAGATATGAAAATGGCTTACCACTTCCTTCTCCCGCTCATTTTATAGATGAGGAAGAGGCACCTTCCTGACTTCAGGTACCACACTCTATCCATTGCACCACCTTGCTACCCTACTAAGTCTCAGAGGCAGGATGTAAATCCAGATCTTCTGCCTCCACAGCCAGTGATCTTTCCATTGTATTATACTGCCTAGAGAAGACTTGATTACAGGTTTGTCCCACTTTGGGAGATCTGTAAAATTAGGAAATAAATTTCAGAAGAGCTTATTGTTCGTAGGGTAAGATATCTCTGCCAGATGGGTCAATTCACTTCTGAGCTGATCAGTTCTGGTCACTGCTCCGGGGCAGCTATTGCCAGATAGGCTCTTAGGTAGGACACTCTACCACTGGAATGCAGCTGCCCAGGCTAGACCAAGCAAACCAATCAATCACTGGGATCTTCTCTGGTCATGGCATGTCTTGTAGACAGCTCAGTCTTCTGGGTTTCCTAGCTTACCCCTTCAATGGGAAGCTGTAGTCTTTCAGCAGGTGATCTTGTGCTTGCTCCATCTGGAGTAAGGCATTGCTTTTTTCAGCTGGAGCACTACTATGCTCACTTAGCCAGTCCAATAAGGCTTAGTGTAGTAATGACAGAAGCTTCTCCTTTCTGATTCCCTCAGAGCCTAGTCTCTGAGGCTTGACAGCTCCAGGTAGGAGGTAGGATGGTCTAACCCTTCTTGATTCAGGACCACTTCCCTTGGCCAGGGCATCTTCGTTGGCTCTCAGCAATGTTTTGATTCAATCATTTACATATCTCAAACTGTGGTTGAGTCTTTGAGAGATGAGTGGCTAGGAACAAAATTGGAAATGAAGCCAGAGCCCTGGAGATGATTTCATTTCATTCCATAGGCAGCTGGGCTTTTTGCCTTCCTCCTTGCATTCAATGTTCTTGTCATTTTATGCCTACCTAAACTTTCAGCTTTGCTGACCTCTCACTGGGATACAGGATTACATGTGCTTCCCCCTTCCCCCCTTCCTTGTACCTGTGAATGGGAGATTTCATCATTTTTTAAACCCAACCAGAGCTCTAGATTTTTTATCAGTTACTTGAAGGAAGACATAGATGACATTACCATCAAATTTGAGATAACACAAAGTTTGCCAAGTTAGTTTTAATGTGAAATGACAGACTCAAGATCCAAAAATATATTACTAGGCTAGAATCATGGGCCAGATTTAATGAGATGAAATTCAATACAGGTAAATGTAAATAGCACAGGTCAAGGACAGATGCCTTTCAGCCTCTATATTTTTTCAGAGGCCAAGAAGAAAGAACATCACAGAATGAAACACATACACATACATATATATATATATATATATATATATATATATATATATATATATATATATATATGTATATATAAATGAATATATACATATATGTATATATACATATGGAATTATAGATAAGTCTTTCAAGAAAGAGGGCAGGTAGGTGGCATATACTGGAGTTGGAATTAGGAAGACTCATCTTCTTGAGTTCAGAACTAGCCTCAGGCACTACTGGATGTGTGACCCTGGAAAAATTACTTCATCCTGTTTGCCTCCGTTGCTCATCTATAAAATGAGCTGGAGGAGGAAATGGCAAACCATTCCAGTATCTTTGCCAAGACTCCAAATGGAGTCAGAAAAAGTTGGACATGACTAAACAACGCAAAAATAATTTACTAGAAAGAGTAAAATCATTTTGTCTAGCTACAAACTGGTGAATAGTTGGTGAATTATATAGGTCAGTGGGCTTGATTTAGAAAATTCTAGAACAAATCCATAAAGATAGCACTGGTGACCATTTCCTCTGTTATCAAATATTTGTGAAAAGCATTGTGTGAAGCATGTGGAAAGAGAAATAGTGATTTCAAAGAGTTAGCATGAATTTATAAAGAATGAGTCACACCAGAATAATCTCACTTTCTTTTTTTGAAGGGATTGTGAAACTAGAAGATGAAGAATGCTATAGATAGTTTATTCAGATTTTGACAATGATTTTATCAAATTATTTCATACTGTTCTCATGGAGAACATGGAGAGATGTGGTAAGTTGGAAGGATTCACAGCTAGTTAAGTGATAAGACTAAAAGAGCAGTTGTGAAAGGTTCATTGGCAATGTGTCTGGACATCCTCAGGAAGAACTCAAGGATCAGGGCTGTTTAGTATTTTTATCAATGACTTGAGTAATTTGTAGTACTAATATTTGTAGAAATTGGGAGGGATAGCTGACACACAGTTAAGATCCCAAAAGAACAACAGCTTGGAGTACTAAGTTAAATCTACTAAGATGAAATTCAATGGGGATAATTGGAGAGGGTTATATTCAGTCTCATAATGTTGGTTTCACAAGTACAAAGTGGAAGAGCTATGGAGTTAACAGTTGTCCTGAAAGGAATATCAGGGCTCTAAGGGACTACAACATCAATCTGAACCAACAGTACAATATGGTAGCCACAAAAGTCCTGTCACCATGGATACCATTAAGAGAGGCATAGCTTTCAACTGGAGAGAGGCAATAATCCTATTATATTGTGCCATCATCACCCATTACAGGAGTATTCCATGCAATTTCAGTCACACCACATTTTGTTCAGTCATTTGCAGTTATGTTACACTCTTCTTGACCCAATTTAGGGGTTTCTTGCCAAAGACACTAGAGTGGTTTCCCATTTCCTTCTCCAGCTCATTTGACAGTTGACACAACTGAGGCAACCAGGATTAAGTGACTTGCCCAGGGTCACACAGCTAGTCAGTGTCTGCCAGATTTGAATTCAGGAAGATGAGTCTTCCTGAGTCCTGGCCATGAACTCTATCCACTGTGCCATCTCCTTGCCAAAGAGTGTCCTCAAAATGAAAACCAATAGGGTGGAGGGCCTGAGTCTATTGCATATGAGAATCAGTTGAAGGGGCTGAGGAGAAGAGAAAATCCAACAGGAACAAGATAAGTGTTTTCAAATGCACAAAAGGCTATCACACAGATGATGGATTTGATTTCTTCAGGTTGGCCCCAGAGGGCAGAACTAGCAACAAAGGGTAGAAGTTGGAAAGATGAAGATTTAGGATCAATGTCAGGAAAAATATCCTAACTATCCAAGCTGTCCACTGGAAAGGGCTGCTCAGGGAGGAAGAGAGATTCCCCCCTTATTGGAAGACTAGATCATCACTGGCTGAGGAAATTACCATACACTGGCTGTATGGTGGATCAGATGGCCACTCAGCTCTAAAATTATGTGATTCTGTGATCTGTGAATTAATTCTAGAGGTCCAAGGGATTATTAAATAATTGGATCTCCAAGATATGAAAGCAGCATACTATAGTAACGCCAGGTATGTTGGCCTTGGAAATAGGAAGAACTAGGTTCAAGTCCTATCTCTGACACACAATGTCTGTGAAACCTTGGGAAAGTCTCTCATTGTTCTAGGAGACTCTCTAAAGTTATAAACTGTGTGTTTTCAAATTACAAAATGTGCCATCATCCATTACTTTGCCTCATCCAGGAGTTCCCTGTACCAATGAAATCACAGTTACTATACTGTACATTGTGTCTTTCCAGGATACAAAGGATTCCTCTTATCAGAAGGTACAATTCACTACTTATTAAGAGCCTGCTACATTAAAGCACTGAGTCAAGTCCTGGAGATAATAAAAGAAAAGATGAGATTCTATCTAGCCCCATTCTGCTAGTTTACCCTCTACTTGGGAGAACACAACATCTACACCAGCTAGAAAATACAAAACAGTAATAAAATGATCCAAGAAAATTCAAGAGGAAAGGGGAGTGTTTCAGCAACAGGGAACCTCAAGGAAAATTTCATGTAGGAGACGGTACTGAACTGCATTTTAAGGAAAGTTAGAGATGCCACAGGGGCACAAGGGGGTGCTGCAGAGGATAGAGTTCTGGACCTCAGTTTAAATCTGGTTGAAGATACTTACTAGCTTTGTGACCCTGGACAAATCACTAAACCCTGTTTACCTCAGTTTATTCACCTGTAGTATTAATTGGAGGAGGAAATGGTAAACCAGTATCTTTGTCAAGAAAGCCCAAATGGGGTCACAAAGTCAGACACAAATGAAAAAAAAATACTGCAGGGATTCCAGAAGGTATGTTACAGGGAATAGAATGCCATACTTTGGATCAAAAAGCCCTGTATTGAACTCGTGCCTCAAACACTTCCTAACTGTGTGACCTTGGACAAGTCTCTTAACTGCCTGAGTCTTCATTTCCTCATCTTAAAAATGAGGTGGTTAGATCTGACCTCTATGGTCCTTTCTAGCTCTAAGACTGATTTTATGAGGTGGAATTGAGCCCACAAGAAAGATTCTTGACTAATGGGAGTCTTAGGGGGTTCAAGTCTTTAATCTTTCATAATATTGAATCATGAAAACTATGATAATTAGAAAGGTAGGACCAGCCCTTTTCCCTCTCTTCAGAGGAAGTCCATAAGTAGAAATATTTGAGGGTAATGGAATAAAGTAGTTTTGTTAGACTTCATGTGAAATATATGTATGTATAAGTAAACGTATATGCATGCATATATATAAATATGGAACACATGTGTATATTATATGTATGTGTTTGTGTGTGTATATATATATGTGTTTAAAATAACAGATTATTCTAAAGGTTCTAAAAGAATCGTACAGATAAACTCTGTCTTGAATTGTTATCTAGAACTCATATCTGAGGATTACTTTGAGGTCTTTTTAAATATATGATGTTATGGCATGCAAGTGAAATACAAAATTAAAGTAAACAAAAGTGATCTCAAAGAATGTATAAAGTTCATCTTGCATGAAAGAGTCCAAGATTAGCCTTAGAAAATGTATTGGGCTTTTTAGTTTTGTTTTTTTCCCCCTGATACTACACAAAGGATGATAGGTGGAGAATAGGAATGGATCTCACTAGCCATCTAGTTCAACTCCCTCCTTTTACAAATGAGGAGACTGAGACTCAGCAAAGTTAAATAGTTTTCCCAAGGTCATATGTAACTAAAATTCTGTAGTTATGCATGTTTTTTTTTTAAATAAAGTATATGAAAAGGACATCATATCCCACAAGTGGTGGACATTACAGAAGTTTACAATTTGTGGATTTGTGGATGGGTCTGTTCCAAAAGGTATAGGATTCATCTGGGAATCCATCCAAACAAATCACACAAGAATTCCTTAAACAAATAAAACAAATCAAAGACTGTCTAATTGAATCAAGTTCTGGGATTGACTATTCTGAAATTCCCTCCAGTATGTCAAAAGATAATCCCCCTTGAAAGGATTTCCCTGGTCATGTTCTCTCTTGTAAAGAAGAGAAGTAAATCTTGTATATACAGGGCCACCACCAAGGGCAGCATAAGGACAGAACTACGTGGGATGTGAAGACCTCTTTTTAAAACCAGCAACTTCATTTTCCAGGCTGGGATACATTAGGGGTTTTTGAAAATGGCCTTCCAAAGTGGTTTTCACCATCACGACATACAGTAGAAGAAGAAATTGTTTATGTGATGGACTCTCTTTTTGTCACATTTCAGAAGTTCATCCTGGGGCGTGTCTCTGGAGGGCTCTGTTCCATGATGTTATTTGGATTTCCAAGGCAGACCAGTTGGAACACAATGAGGCTGTGTCTGTTCATTTAGCTGAATGGATTGGCTGGCTCTGTGGGATCCATAATAGAGAGGCAGACAACCCGATCTCCTTCATATAACACACCAGAAGAATACAAGAGGAAAGAGGTGAAAGCTGGATTGGGGAGGGCCCTACAATCAGAGGGAAGACCCTTTAGGCTGAATCCTGGGGACTTTTTGACAGAGTAAGCCTCCAATTATTTTAAAGGCCCAAATTATTACATGCAGAGCTGGTCAACTTTCCTCTATAGTCAGTATGTCACAATCCAATCAGCATTTAAAATTAGAGTGATTTGATTAAAGCTTTGTACACAACTTTAACAAAAATCCCCACCCTCTGAAAAAATATTGCTACCAGACCTTAAAATTTTGCCCAGCTCTGGTTAGTTCTGGCTAATGCTGAGTATTCCTGTTTATATGCACCTCCCTCATCAGCTATGACTAAGATACAAGGATGGGGGGAGGAGCCAAGATGGCAGAGTAGAAAGACACACATACACTAGCTCCAAAACCACAGCCTATAAAATATCTGTAAAGAAGAACTCTTAACAAATTCTGGAGCAGTGGAAGCCACAGGAAGTTCCAGAAAGACCTGAAAAACCCTCACCAAAGGTCCATCACACACAGAACTAGAACAGAACCGAGCTCTACCTTGGCCGCACAGCCCCGGGAGGAACAGATCTGAGTAGGCTTCAGGACAGAATCTCCGGTGGCCATGGGGTTCCCTCCACCCACAGGTGCCACAGGTCAGTGAGAGAGACCTCTGGGCTGGCTGAGAGGGGAGGGGGGTGTCTCCACAACTCAGGCCCATTCAGGAGGCTGTGGAAGAGGCAGCAGTGGCCAGGGGCTCCCAGAGCAGGCAGAACTTCCCGGAGCAGGCAGGTCCATTACTGAAGATCTCTGCATAAACACCCTGAGGGGACTGAGTCTGGAAGGCGGCCCTACCCCCACCTGAGCACCAGAACTTAAGCTTACATTGAATAGTGGCCAGGCCTGCCACTGAAAGCCCGGAGGCTGGGGAGCAGCATTTGAATCTCAGACCCCAAGCACTAGCTGGGCAGATCTAGGCAGCGGTGGAGAGGAATCTCAGAAGTCAAGTAACTGACTGGAAAAATGCCCAGAAAAGGGGAAAAAAAAATAAGA
>JAQQSK010009551.1:0-13045 GCA_028658325.1 Potorous gilbertii | reverse complement strand
TGCTGCTGCCTCCTGAGGGGGCCTTAGTTATAGAGACACCCCGCTCCCCTCTCAGCCAGCCCAGAAGTCTCTCACTGACCTGTAGCGCCTGTGGGTGGAGGAACCTTCATGGCTGCTGGGGATTCCATCCCTGAAGCCTGCTCGGATCCTCTCCTCTGGGTGCCGCGCGGCCAAGGCGGGGCTGGGCTCTGCCCAGGTCCAGCTCACGGCGGACCTTTGGTGCCGGTTATTTAGGGCTCTCTGGAACAGAAATCTCCTCTACTCCCTTGTTGTGTGGCTTCCACTGCTCCAGAATTTGTTGGGAGTTCCTATTTACATGTAGTTTATAGGCTGTGGGTTCGGAGCTAGTGTATGTGAATCTTTCTACTCTGACATCGTGGCCCCTACCCGGAAAATTCGAGGCATGTTTTTTTGGGTAATGGATGATAAAGCCTTTGCTTTAAGTAGTTAGATTGTTTCCTTAGAATTCTACCCTTTGCGAATTCTGACTCAGATAGAGATGGAAGGAAAAACTCCATCAGGATTCTAATATTAGAGAAAATTTATCAATATTGCTATGTTTAGATGTTTGGTAAGTGATATCAATGTGTTCACATGTTTTCTAGCAAGTGATATCAATTTGTTTATATTCACAGCATGAGGATGGCACTTGCAGTTAAAATAATCTTTTATATTCATTATTATTCTAATTTATATTCATTATTAGAAGAACTATACAAACCAGACTTCCAAAGTGTTGTCTGAGTCATGATTTTGTCAACACTAATAACCTTATGATAAAATTAAATAAGTCTTTAAAGACTAAGTTTAATGTTTAGAATCATATTTACAAAAATGGTAAATGATTGTAAATAAAAGCATCCTCATTTTTAGTAAGACACCGAAAGGTAGGAGGAGTGATGGATTTGTATGTTAATATTTTAGTCTCCTCTACCTGTGGACTACCCAAAGTACATTTCATTGAGCAAGCATTTATTCATTGCCTACCATGTACAATTGTTATTCAGGAGCTTGGGATCCATACCAGGGCTACCCAGCTCTTCTGTTTTCTAGTAGAATAGAAAAGGATTGTGAAGTAGAAGGTTTTCTCTTATAACTAAATAAAGGTTTCTTTTTTTGAAACATTAGGTAGACAAGCTCAATCAATCAGTGTTTATTTAAATGCCTACTAGGTGTCGGACTCTGTGCTAGTGTGCTGGAGATCACAAACACACCAGTCCCTACTCTTTACATTCTGTTGGGAAACAGCATATGTGTATAGCATATCAATATGTACAAAATAAATATAAAGTTGTTAAGGAAATCTAAACCTATCTCAGTACCATCTGTATAAACACATGGGATTTAAAATGTACATAGTTATATTTAGGTAAGGGAAACTTCTTAATTTGGGTTCTCTTCTTACTTTTGGTGACAGAATAAGTAGGCAATTCAGTGTTAGAATTAGTTTTGCTCGAATCAGCATATCTACTGAAGGATTTTCTTTTTTATTCTTTTCATTGGTAGGTGGGAGGTAGGTGGGAGCCCTTCAGCTCATGAAAAATAACCCATCTTTTATTCTAGCCATTTTCCTAGCAGTATATTGAAGAATACTCGCTCATGGGGGAAGGGAATAGATACCATCATCAGATGTCAATCATGGTATTAGCAAAATTTCCACCTTCCCCTTCCCCCGTTATCTTTCTTTGCTCTGCCAAACAGTCATGATTACTCAGTTCTACTGAGATAGGAGAAAGCCTGTGTAAATCCCAAACCCCATGTTCAGATTCTTGAGTCATTTCTTTTTTTTATGTTCCTTTTCATTTCTCATCAGTTATGTTCTTTCTATTTTACCTTTGCATTATTTGTTTTGTCTGCCCCCTCTTCTCGGTTTCCACTGCCTCTATCCTGCTACAAGCTGCTTCACCAGTTTCTGATAGGACTGTGCCTCCAGCAATCTGGACAAAGGAAAACATCTCTACCCAGACCACTCTGGTTGTTTTTCTCCTACATGAGCTAGGTCTCCCTAAACTGTAATGGAGGGGTACAAGGGCCTAAACTTAATGCTTTAGAACTAAGATTTACCTAGATTAGGTTCTGTTTATTCTCTAACTGGAAGTAAGGGCTTTTACTTGGGTGATTTCTTGCCCACAATTAAGGAGCATGTTCCCAGAGGATTTGGGCAATTTCATCTATCACCACTGTCTTTCAGAGTCTTACCGATTGACTTACAGGGGCTATAAAGCTTTAATTCTCATTTTATAATTGATTATTAATATAATAGATCAAGTAGGAAATCATTAGACGGAAGGTACTAGAATTAAGAGGGATAGGGGAAGGCTTCCAGTAAAAGGTGTGATTTTAATTGGGACTTAACAGAAGCCACAGAAGTCCGTAAGGCAGGATTGAGGAAAGAGAGCATTCTCGGTGTACACAGTCACAGAAAATTCCCAGAGCCAAGAGTCTTGTTTGTGGAACTGCCAGAATCCCAGTGTCACTGTGTCAAAGAATGTGTATTGGGGAGTGAGGTATAAGACTGGAAAGAGAGGAGAAGCCTAGGTTATGAAAGGCTTTGAATGCTAAACACAGCCTTTTGTATTTTCTCTGGGAGGCAAGAGGGAGCTGTTGGAATTTGAGTAGGAGTCTGGTAGGGGTTTGCTGTGATCAGACCTGTGCTTTAGGAAAATCACTATAGTGGCTGAATGGAAGATGGATTAGAGTGGGAAGAGACCTGAAGTAGGCAGACCCAGTAGCAGCTATTGCAGTGTAGTCCAGATGTCAGGTGATGAGGGCCTGCACTAGAGGTATAGCAGTGTCAGAGGGGAGAAGGGGCATGTGTTAGAGAGGCTGTAAAGTGAAATTGACAGTCTTCAGTAGTGCTTTGTTTCTACCTCTCTCATTATTTATTGTATATATTGTGTATTACAATTATCTGTGCATATGCCATTCTTGCTGCACTACAAGTTATACAGAAACACGATAGTGCTTTGTTCACATACTTTTTACAAATTTTATTTTACCCATAGTACTTTATTTATGTTTGTTTAATTGAATTGAGGGCTTCCATGGCAGTACACTTTTAACATTTAAGTTTAGCTTTGTCTGTAGAGTTCATATCTTGATAATCACAAGAAGGAAAAGCCACTGTAATCCAGTATAATTTAGTTATGAATCCATCACTTTGTAAAATTGTCCTTTTATTTTGCTTTCCATTTCAACTCTAGGATGGTTCAGTTGTAGTCCTTGATTCTTCTGAAGTATCTACAGAAAATGAACATACCACTCGGTTTCCAAAGTCAGAATTAGAGATCCAGTTTACACCTCTGCAGCCCAACAAGATGTCAGTGAAGCATCCTGGTAGTTCCATACCAGTGACAGTTAAGATATCCAAGCCAAGGAAGAGGAAAAGTAGTGAAATGGAAGAGGTAAATCCTTCCCTGACAAGTCAGTTTCCAGAAACATTTATTTATCATGTTTTACCCTCTCCAGAATTTTTTAGGACTGGCTGTATTTAAAGTCTCTAGAATCACATTTTATTTAGCCATTCTTCAGGAAATTTACTTTCTTCTTCTTTGTTACCATGAAAAGTGCTGCCATAAATATTTTACTGTATTTGAGAACATTTTGTTTATCATCTCTTTGGAGTGTGTGCCTAGTAGGGGAATCTCTAGTTTGCAGCTATTTTAGACAGTTGGGGGTATACAGCATTTAAGTGCGGAATTATTGGGGGTTGGGATGGAGTGAGATAGCCCTCATATTCGCTGAAGAATGACTTCAAAAGGAAAGTTAGTTTTTTTCAAATTGTTTCCTGTATAGCAGGCTTGGATTTTGTATTTTATGCTTTGTTTATGACTTTGAAGTTAATGTCTTAAGTAGCAACATGGGCTTTTTTAAAGATTTTAAAGAAGTCACTGGAGAAAAATAATCATTATCAATAGACCAATATTGTAATTTTTTCCCCAGAATTTTGTAAAGTATGAAAATAAGAAAAATGTTACCACACCCAGAACTAAATTGCCAGGCTCAGATGGTTGCAGTTCTGTCAAAGAGGAACAGAAGGTTTGGTTTTTGTTTTTTTTCATTCCCCCAATAATGGCCATTAGTTTGAATTTTATTTGCAAAAATTTTAAATCATAGTGAAGTGTCATCAGTTATTATTTTGAATCCCAATCACATTAATTTATTAAGAAGTACAACATTAACCTTTAAGCTCTACGTGAAATGCTTTAGGTACAGCAAACTTGATTGGTATAACAGAGGTTAGAATACTTTGTCATATCCAACTTGACTGGACTGATATTTAAGGTATCAACTCTTGCCACTCTTATGTTACTCCCTACCTTCACCAACTCAGTCTCCAGCTTAAATCCCTGTATAGGCTCTCTACTACTCTTGCCTGGTAGCATCTGATTAGTCCAAGTCCTCTAATGAGTTAGTCACTAAAGATTTTCCTTCTTCCTGTTTGGCCTGTGTCCCATCTGCATTTTAATTTCCTTTCCTTGGCCCCGCCTCCATAGAGAGCATAATTACCCAGGATTGGGATAAACGGTAATTTATCTTCATTGTGAAAAGATCAAAATTAATGTTACCTCAAGTTTGTACTGTATTGATTTCTACTGTATTGATTCTACAATATAATTGATTTTGTGCTCTATTGATTTTTATAACTGAGTCTGCATCTGCCTAAAGCCACCTCTCTGCGGCCTTGAGTTGATCTCAAGAATTCAGTTTTTGTTTTGAGTTAGTTTAAGGGTATAATTAATGGAAAAAACTGTTACCATACATTTAGCTCCTGGGAAAATTCCAGGACATCTGTTTGTTATCTTTAAAGGTCTATGAGTTGGTTATATTGTCTGTCCTTACCTGTCATTGTACAATTTTAAGAGGGCCTCATCTCCCTAACAAACCCTCCTAGGAGCTGTCCCCTGGACCACTAGCAACATCTTCGGGATACAGATAGTCTCATAATCAATCAATGGAATAAGTAGAAGAAGTTTTGCTATCTATAATAGTAAAGAAATGAAGCAAAGCTGAAGTAATTTAATTCCCAGTACTTCTCTACCTTTTTATAAACTGTTGAAAAATCTGTCAAGTATTCCTTAACAACAGCCCCAAGTGGGTACTGGCCCACTTTCCTTAATGTAACCACTCATATTGTTCCCACCTCTATGATGCCATCTACCCTGTAACCCAACACATTAGCTTTCCTACTTGCTCAACTCTATTCTTTGTTCTCTTGTACTTCCCCAAACTGTATGATGGCTAGTAAACTCTACCTTGGGGTCTTTGGTTTTTGAGAAGTCATAGACCCAATTTATTGGTTACTGCTAGCCTAACAAATAAATTACTCATAGTTGGACTATTATCTCTCAACTTACCTTCATTTTCAAATATAACAATTGGTAGATTATTAAAAAAAGTTTTGCTATATAAAATAGTAAAGAAATGAAGCAACGCTAGTCATTTAATTCCTAATACTTTTCCACCTTTTTATAAATTGTTTAAAAATAAAATGTTTGTATGCCCACCAGGTTTCCACTACCCTATCATCTAGAAAAGCATATTATTCTTTGCGAAATCAGGTGCCTACTCTCAGCACAAAGTCATCCACTAAGAAAAAAGATGGAACATTACAGAAGTTTGGGGATTTCTTGCAACATTCACCAACAATTCTTCACTCAAAAGGTCTGTAGAAAATTAGTTAAATGTATATGATCTAGTAACATTTCCCTCCCTTTACCCCCTGAAGAAAATCTCATGTATTCTTTTTTTTTTTTTGGTATGATCCTAGTTAAGTCTCTTGCTCCTAATTTTTTTGGTAAACTCTAACAGTGTCTAATGTCACACTTGCCCACTGATTAAATGAAGAAGGTTGAATGGAAAACCCATCAGGGGAAAAGTTAGTAGAAACAACCTTCTGGAACATACTGCACCCTGGAGGCCTTCTTCAGTATTGGCTGCTTCTTCTCTTGTGACTCCTGAGCACACTAGACCAGGAAGAGGAATATGCATACTTCATCCAACAAGGATTAATTAATCCATACTCCTCTTTGACACTTCTAGACCCATCCCTCTTTCACTGTCATTTGTCAAACTCTCCTCATTTGAGGTTCACTCTATCTCATCATGCCTTATTCTTATCACAGTTGTTTGTAAGCATCTAGGTAATTTATCTTCATTTATCTAAGAGTTCAGAGGTTGACCTGTTATTTTTCTTTCCACTCCAACCTCTGCCTAATATGTGGGGACTTTAGTATGTATGTTGATATCCCCTGAAACACCTAAGCCTCCCCTTTGATTCTCAGATACCATAGCCTACATCTTCACTCCACGTCAGTGACCTATATGGATGACCTTACTCTTAGTCTTGCCATCATCCATCTTTCCGCTATGTCCTTGAGCTGGTGTTCTAAAATTCCTCTCTGATCATCGTATCCTATTTTTTTTTTTATCTTCTGCTGCCTCACCTTCTTAAAGTTATTCTTTGTTTTCTCTGTGATTTTTATCCTGCCCCTGTTTCGATCTATCACCCTGGCCCTGGCTTTGCTGTTATCCCTTAAGAAACTTGACTTTATAGTTGACCACTTCAACTATATACTGTCCTTGGTCCTAGAATCCTTTGTCCTTGTACGGCTCATACCTTGCCAGATTCCAGTACGGGGATTTGCTGAATCTCCTACCCCTCAATATGAATGTCTCTCAAGTTCTGTCCTGGGTCCTCTAATCTCTGTACATTTCTGTCCTTTGGTGATCTCATCTTTTTCTCATGGGTTTAGATGTTATCGCTTTGATGGTGACTCCTAAATCTTTACATTCAATTCAAGAAACATTTATGTCACTCCATGTCATAAACTCAAGAGGGCCATATGTTTACCCTTAATCTCTTTCTTGAATTTCAGTCCTATATCCTGACTGCTGAACATCTTCACTTGAATGTCTTATTGGCAACACAGATTTACCAGGTTCAAAGCAATTCTTCCCCCACAATCCATCATTCCTCAAATCTTGCCTGTTTCTGTTGATGACAGCCCACATCCTTACAATCACTGATTCTAGTTATCCCCTCTTTTTTGCCACTCATGTCTAATTCGTTGCTCAGTCTTGTTGATTCTAATCTTCATGTCCATTCGTATGTCTCCTTGTCATATGGTCATCTCTTGAGTATAGGACCTCAACACTTCTCACTTCAACTCTTGTATTGGTGTCCTAATTAGACACCTTTCTAGTTGTGTGATCTATACGATCTATCCTTCACATGGCTACCAAATTAACATTGCTAAGATATAGCTCTGATCATGTTATTTTTCTATTTAAAAATCATTGGTAGCTTCTTACTGCCTTTAGGATAAAATTCAACCCCCTCAGCCTGATATTTATTTACTTTTAATTCTTTAAACTTAATTTTCTCCCATTTCTTTCTCCTCCTGTGAATCCTTCCCATCCAGAGAGACAAAAGTAAAACTCTTGTACCAAATATATAGAGTCAAACAAAACAATTCTGGCTTTAGCCTTATCTAAAAAAAACATGTCTTGGTCTCCACTCTGAGTCCATTGCTTCTGTCAGGAGGTAGGTGCCATGATTTGTCATCTGTTCTCTGAAATTGTAGTTGCTTATTGATTGATCAAAGTTGTTTGTCTTTCAAGTATTGTTACTGTACAAATTGTTCTCTCGTCTGCTAATTTCACTCTGCATCAGTTCATGCATCTTCTCATAACTATTCCCTCCATCATTTCTTTCATCCCCATAGTCTTCCATGGGTGTATGGGGTGTTCAGGGAGAACTAGCCCCTTTAGTGTGAGAACTTGTCTAGCCCTTTTCAGGGCTGCTCATCCACCTTTGGTGTTCCCCTGATTCACTCCACTCTTACCTGTGACTTCAAGAAACTATAGCATTTGTAGTGGCCACATCTTGGTAAAACCATCTTGGCAGATGGGATAAACCAGACTGAGAGTAACTGATATGCCTTAAGCTCTCCAGTGAATCAGGGAGATGCCCCACACTTCTCCCGACAAAGTGGACATATGAGAATAATTTGCTTCAGTGGCCATTAAGGCCATGGAAGCAGGCACTGCTTAGAGCCTGTCAGAGGTCATCTACTGCATCCTGGTCCATCGCCAGTTATTTTGATTTTGTCCTACAATTGGACTTGGATAACTCAGGAAGAGAGAGTGAGACTGATGACTTTGTGCAACTCTGATTCCCATAAGTTTGGTTTACTAGTAAGTTAAGACATCACCTGTGATGTCGTTGGTCCTCTTTGAGAAATGAACAGTGAGCAACAATTCCACATATTCATGTGCCACAATTTGTTCAGCCATTTAACAATTGATAGACGCTTCCTCAATTTGCTATTCTTTGCCTTCACAAAAAGATCAGCCTTATAGTTAAAGTTTTATTTCATACTATTATCTTTTTATATGCTCTGTCTTCCTGTCAAACTGGCCTCCTAGCTATAGCCCAAATGCAATATTCCATCTCCTACCTTTGTGCCTGTCCCTGTGCCTGGGATACATCGCTTCCTCATTACATACCGCCCTCCCTCCCCCTTTCCAATTTTTAGCTTCCTTCAAAGTTCACTTTTTTTTTTTTAAACCTCCTGGTTGTTAATGCTTTCTTTTTCCTGAAACTACTTTGTAAAACATAAACTCCTTCAGGGTAAGGAGTATTTTGTTTCTATCTGTATTTCTTAGCTCCTCACACAGTGCCATATATATATATATGTATGTATGTATGTATGTATATGTGTGTGTGTGTATGTATCTAAATAGATACATACACACACACACATACATACATATACACACACATCCCTTTGATGGTAACTCCTAAATTTTTACACACACACACACACACACAGACAGCAGGAACTTATTAAGGATTGGTCAAGTCTGTTGAGAAGAGTATTATTGGAAGTCTTTATTTACCTTCTCTTCCCAAAGTGCCATTTCAAGAGCCCTTACCTCTGGTACCTTTTTTCAAGGAATCCACTCTCTTTTCAGGAGAACTGTCCCTGGCATGTGTATTTTCCCCCCTAATAATGTAAATTGTTTTGTTAGACAAATTTTAAGAAAGCAAACTTCACTTTCTAGCAAAGAAGCTGATAGAAAAAATGAGCCCTTCAAAGCCTGCTGTTGCTGAGACAAGTAAAGAAAATGGAACCCGACCAAAGCGAGCCAAACGGAAATTATATACTAGTGAGATTTCCAGTCCTTTAGATATTGCTGGCCAAGTGGTAAGTAAAAATTGCTGCATTTGGGGTCTGACAATCAGGGACATGTTAATATTCCAAATGTTAATGTGAATTTCTATCCTGAACATATGTGTTAGAAACAAATGCTTTTTATGCCTCTGTAGGAGTACATCTATTTTTTTCTGCTTCAGACATGTTAATTCTACATTTGTAAAAGATAATTATGCACATGAAAACCACCTTCATTTTAATTTTTTAAAGCAATTGCTGGCTTTTGCTATCACTGCCACATTGTTTCAGTTAGTAATTTACTTGCCTGGGTAATCCCCAATCGTTGGAGAATGAAAACAGCAGGCTGGAATGGTCCAATAAGTGTCAGGAGTATTAAAGCTCATGTTGATTTCCTGAAGAGGATATCCATGGATAATAGAGAATTTTTAAAGCCATGTAATGGAAAAGAGAATCAAAGATTGGACAGGATGGTCACTGTGGCTGGAGAGGACATTTACTCACTGGTTATTTTGCTTCTGTCATTTTTCGAAAAAGGATTTTTAAACTAGAAAGGACAGAATTAAAAGGACTAACTAAAGGCTAATAGGGATTTGATACTGTCATTGATGAATTCTGCTCCCCAGGCCCAGATGAATTACATCTGAAGTCACTGTAAGAACTGTAGGATTGAATTGCAGTCACTTTAAGTCATCCATCAGTCAATCACCAAGTGCTTATTAAACATCTGTTACTAGCTTGCCTAGTGATCTTGAAAGTTGTGGAGAAGGGGAGATGTCACAGAGGATTGGAGGACCCGATTTTCACAACAGGGAGGGGAGTGTCCAGTAAGCTTGATTTCAGTTCCAATGTGTAAATTCTGGAATGCGTACAAGAGATACATGGTGCCTTTAGGAAAGAAAGTTATGATCACAAAGAGTTAGCTAGCATGACCTCAAAAACAGGTCATGCCAGATTAACCTTGTGTCCTATTTTGACAATTATATGAGTCTAGGAAATTAGGGGAATACTGCTGTGTAAATAGTTCATATTTTGGCAAAACGTTCAGTAGTTCCTAATGCTATTTTTGTTGAAAAGATGTTGATATACGGGCTAGACAGCAGTGTGTTTAGGTGAATTTGCTGTTGTTTGTACTTTGTTCTTGAAGAGCATCATGGCATCAGGAAGGTGATACCATGACTTGCAAGTGAATTGGATTTAAATGGGGGAGCACTGTGCAAAGTCACCAGCCTCACTCTCTCCTCTGGAGCCATCTGGGGCCAGTGGCAAGATATAGATCAGGGCAACTGGAGATGGGCTTTCTTGCAGTGGGAGACTTTGGCCTTTCCAAGCTAAGGTCTTTTCTAGTTCTCACTTTGATTGAGTCCAGGCCCATTCAGTGATTAAAGCTACTTAAGAAAAGAGCCAAAGAATGGCCCTTTTGACCTAATCAAAAAAAAAAAAAAATCAATCATTCTGAGAGGGGAAAACCCCAGGGTTTCTGGCCAAAACAGAGACAATTGCTAATTTACATGCATTCTGAACCAACAGAGCCTAAACAGTGACCCAGTGAGGCTTGGGCTGGGACCTGTTGATGGTTAGTCAATGAGAACCAGAGTGAATTGTGTTTAAGGCATGGTCTTGAAGAAGGAAATCTAACCACTAAATCCCAAGATATCTTGCTAGGTTTCAGCGATCAAAATTTATATTCCTTTGAGCATAGTACTTGCAGGTCAGGGCATGGTATCCCATATGGAGAAAGAGAGAGCAAGGGGGAAGGGAAGAGATAAATTTAGAACTGGTTGAATATCCATGCAGAGGGAGCATTTACTGATGCATCAGCAACTACAACAAGAAGGTCAGACAGTTCCAAATGTTTGCTACTCCTTGTTTTTCAGATTTTTAAAAAACATGTGTGTATGTCTATACACCTATGTACACATGTATGTACACATATATACACACATGTGACGGACAAGCAAGGAATGTAACATATAACAAAGGCTAGCAAGATGAAGTTTGTAAGATAGGAGATGAATGTAATCAGAAAGGGATTTGGAAAGGAAGTGGAGAGGTGGTGTGGCAGGGAGAGAAAATTTCCTAGCTAAAATCAACCCGGCTAGACATCATAGAGCATAGCTACAGGGCACAGGTTAGCTACCGATAGCCCGAGGAGTACATCTCGCTATCAGACTTCTATACAGCCCATGAGCTAAGGTAAGTTTTACATTTTCAAATATAATAAAACTTTATTTTAAAATGTAGCAACCATTTTTAACTCTTGGGAAGTACAAAAACAGGTGGCAGACTGGATTTGCCCTGTGGGTCATAGTTTACCTGGTTAGGAGACAAAAATTAAGAATCCCTGGCATAGAGATAGTACTCATAAGATTTTCAGATGACACAAAGCCAGAAGAGGTTGCTAACAAACTAGATGATAGAGTTGGTATCCAGAAAGTTACAAACTAACTTAAGGACTAAAACTGAATAAGATGAAATTTAATAGGCTATTAAGAGGTAATTATTAAATAACTATTAAGGGATAACTGCAGTTTTAAACTTGGATCAAAAAATCCACTTCACAAGAGTCTGGGGAGGCATCAGGAGAGAAAAAAGAAGAGGGAAAGTTTAGCTTAAAGTGGAAAAGATTTTAGGGGAAATATGGTAGCTGTTTCCAAGTTTTTAAAGGGCTATCTATCATGTGAAAGAGTTGCTAGATTTGCTCTGATTCAGAGAGGTAAATTAAGGGTTAATGTAAGTAAAAACTTCCTAAAAATGAAAATTCTCCAGAATTGGATCAGATGGTCTTAGAAGGTGGACGTATTTTCCCTCACTCGATGCTGAAACGGACTGGATCACTACTTTGGAGATGGATCTTGTTTTAAGTCAAGGTTGGACCAGAATGTCTTCTGGGAATCCTTCCAACTCTGAATTTCTGTGATACTGTTAGGACATAAATGAATTGCTGCACAAAAAAAAATCTTTTCAAATTAGCACCCAGTCTTTTCTCTTTTTCTATGAAATTGAATTATAGATGACTGTAAGAAAAGTCCTGTTTTCTCACATGTACATTTGCTTGGTTGAACAAGCAGGACAAGTTGAATGGAAATGCAATTATAAAAGAGAACTGAGCAGGAAGTAATCTATAAACATTTTGAAAGATCTGTTAGCAAGGGTAGCAGGCTGCCAAAGGAAAGAAATTGGAGGTAGCAGAACAGAGTGGGGGAAAGGTGGGGGGAGTAGGAGTTGTTCATTTATTTTGAAATATACTTGTGTGTTTATCACTTTCCCTTCCATAATCCCTTACTTATTAGAATAATAGAATTTTAGAGTTGGAGGAGAAAACACCCAAACAAACCAACCCCTTAATGATCATGTAGTCAACCCCCATCATTTTACTGAGAGGAGAATATGAAGCCCAGAGGCAGAACTGCTTTGTCCAGAGTCACACAGTGTAAAATGTTGTGGAGACGTACTGAAAGCACTGGGCTAGCAGATGTCCTGGAACTCATAGTCTATTTCTTCTTTCCCTGTTTGAATCTCATTTCCCACTCCTTGAGTCACAGATCTCACAAGTGTAAGCTCTTTGACCTGATCAGCTAGATTCACTCCAAGTTGTTTCTTCACGTTATCGAGTATTTAGGATTTTGCTATTTCTGTGCTTCTGTGAAGCCCAGCATAATTTAATAGTTCTTTTTGAGTAACATTTCCACACTTTAATGTTTGGATTATTAGGTGCTTTTGCTTAGGGAGTAAAGGAATTGTTTTATTTCTATAAAAATTGTTTTTCCATATCTTTAAATGAGGTGCTTAGTCAGGATATTAAAACAAATGGCAGTTATTTATGCCTGTGTTACTACTTTTAGGTTCATAATAATTTAAGTATA
>JAQQSK010009550.1:0-13046 GCA_028658325.1 Potorous gilbertii | reverse complement strand
GGGCTCCCATTTCATCTTTCTCCTGCCTAGAAAGACATCCTCTGCAATAAAGTATAAGAAATAATTTTTTTAAATCATCTCAGCAAAACTAACCCTCACGTTAACCAAGTCTTCCAGTAGATGCAGTGTTCTGCGCTAATAATATACCAAGTGTATTGTCCTTTCTTCTAGACCAATTTTTATCATTCATAATTCAAGGTTTATTTGTTTTTCTCATTCTTTCCAATCACTGTATGTGATGGAGTACAGGCCCAAGCCAAAACATTTTCCCCTCACCCCAAAACAGTTTAAGTCCCATCTGTCTCATAGGCCCTGACAAACCACCCACCTTAAATTCTCCAGGAATTTTCCTACTTGATCTGAAATTTGCCTAGGGCCTTAAGCCTTTCATTATGCCTTTGTCCAGATGCTTCTGGCTACTTCCTAGCCTTGATCCTATGAAAACACCCTTAACCTAGCCTAACCCTCCATTGTCTGTTATTTCTGAATTGTCTCTGGCTGCTTCCTACCCTTGATGTCATCAAAATCCCATTCTCTTGTTTCTGATCTCTGCTCACCCCAGTCCCATCAAGATCCTCCTTAGACTCCTCCTCAAGATGTGCCCTAGAAGCCTCCTTCCAGACTGCTAGACTACCCTTAGATCCCTCCCACAATCTTTCTGTAAATAATACCCATCCCATTTCCATGGTGAGATTTCTTATGAATCTGGCCAACATGGTGGATCTTTAATTAATTTTGTTTTATTTGGTTGAAAGAAGGTTTGAGTCAAAAACTCAAAGGGTGGTACCTAGCATATCAGTATTTTGGGGTCCTGAGCACCCCTGTCCTGAACAGTATGTTTTGGTTTTTTTTGGTTCTCCATAATTCACTTTGCACCAATGTATATGCTTTCTTACAGTTGTCTATATTGTTACCTATCATTTCTTAAATGACAGTAATAGTCTATCACATTCATTTTTCACAACTTTTTAACTACTCCATAATCACTTGGATTTGCTTCACTTCCAGTTATTTACTTCTTTAGAAAGCTACTATAAGTATCTTAGTATATTATGTGCTTTCTTTTTCTGTCCTTGCCTTCCTCATGGTGTTTGCCTAGAAGTAGAATCTTGGGGTTAAAGGTATTGATATTTTAGTCATTTTCTTAGCATGATTCCAAAATGTTTTCCAAAATACTTGCCCCAATCTACATATCCACAGGCACTACCTCAGTGTCACTGCCTTTTCACACTTTCTGCAAAATCAAATGTTCCTAACTTTTGTCATCTTTGCCAACTCATTGGAGAAAATTTAATTTGGAGCAAATTTTCCTTGGTATTTGATCATTTATCATTCTTTGACTCATATTCTTTGACCATTTAGGCATCAAGGAATGATTCTTGGCCCTATATATTTCTGTTAGTGTCCTATGGATATAGGATATCTTACCCTTAAAAAAGAGATATTTGATGAAAATTTTTCCCTGTTGGAAACTTCCTTTCTAACCCTGGTGATGCTTATTTTATTCACACAAAAATATTTTTAATTTCATGTAATTTTAGAGGGCCTAGAAAAAGCTATCAAATATAAACTTTTTTCCTCAGCACCACTACAGTATGATACTTAAGGAACTATAGTGCTGGTATTGCCTTGTGATCATTCCAAATTTATTCTTGTGCTACAGTTCTTCTCTTCAGAAAGACTATGTAGCAGGATCTGACAGAGTGAGGAAATGTCCTATTGAAATTATCTACAAGGTGGCACTCTACTCAAGCCAAGGAGTCTCTTGAGAGTCTCAGGTACATGCATGAGAGACTTTACAAAAGATTGAAGTATCAGGAAGGGTAGAAGGACTGATCTGTAGAAACTCTCCCTGACAATCCATATAATACCTGCAAAATATTTCTAAACAAATTCTAGATCATCAGAAACCACAAAACAATAGAACGAAAGAGATTTCCAGCCCAAGATATCCTGGAAGGCCAAGAGGAAAGTTCTATCACACCTGGCTCAGAGTGCAGCACAGATGAGCCTTGGCCATGCAGTGGGACAGGGACAGGACTAGAGCAGGCTTCAGAATGCAGAATCCCTGGTAACAGCTGCAGTTCTCAGATTACTCAAACCAGAAACTCCAAAGACAATTTCTGAGCTCAGTGAGAAAACTCTTTCACCCAGGTGAGAAGGGAATGTGATCTGACCTTGCCAGCAGCAACAACTGCAGTGGCAGTGTGCACTTTTGGAGCCCTTGATCTAAAGGCCATGGGGGAATTGAGTGACTGATGTGGATCTCAGCCTTGACAGGAAATCCTGGACAAAGGAGGACCACTAGCATGGTGGAGCTGGTGGAGGTTCTGGAGTGGGAACTCTACTCACAGATTTGGGGCAGAAGAGCTTGTAGTTGCTCCCAGATAAGAGCACAGACCAGGAGAAGAGTAAATTCCTCTCCTTTCATTGTGCCTCTTGGAGGAACTGAGAACTTACAGGTCCCCAGAGTATACCTTCCTCTTGATAAAAGACCAAAAAGTCAAATAACCAGCTGGGAAAATGCTCAAAAAAGGGGGAAAATAAGATTATAGAAGGTTACTTTTTTGGTGAATAGGTATTTTCTTCCATCACTTTCGATGAGGAAGAACAATGCATACCATCAGAGGAAGACATAAAAGTCAAGACTTCTCTGTCCAAAACCTCAAAAAATAAATATGTAATCATCTCAGGGCATGGAAGAGCCCAAAAAAGATTTTGGAAAACGAGTAAGAAAGGTGGAGGAAAATTTTGGACAAGAAGTGAGAACAATGCAAGGAAATCATGAAAAGCAAGTCATCAACTTGCTAAAGGAGACTCATAAAGATGCTGAAGAAAATAACACCTTTAAAAATGGACTAACTCAAATTGCAAAGAGGTCCAAAAAGTCAATGAGGAGAAGAATGCTTTAAAAAGTAGAATTAGTCAAATGGAAAAGGAGGCTCAAAAGCTCATTGAAGAAAATAGTACTTTAAAAATTGGAATGGAGCAGATGGAAGCTAATGACTTTATGAGAAAGCAAGAAATTACAAAACAAAACGAAAAGAATGAAAAGGTAGAACACAATTTTAAATATTTCACTGGAAAAACAACTGATCTAGAAAATAGATCCAGGAGAAACAATTTAAAAATTATGGGACTACCTGAAAGCCATGATCAGAAAAAGAGTCTCGACATCATTTTTCATGAAATGATCAAGGAAAACTGCCCTAGTATTCTAGAACTAGAGGGTAAAATGTGTATTGAACAATCCAGCAATCATTTTCTAATAGAGATATGAAAAGAAAAACTCCTAGGAATATTGCAGCCAAATTCCAGAGTTCCCAGGTCAAGGAGCAAGTATTACAAGGAGTCAGAAAGAAAAAATTTGAATATTGTGGAAATACAATCAGGATGAAACAAGATCTGGCAGTTTCTGCCTTAAGGGACTGAGGGGCTTAGCATATGATATTCCTGAATTCAAAGGAACTAGGCTTAAAACCAAGAATCACCTCCACAGCAAAAGTGAATATAATACTTCAGGGAAAAAATGATTGCTCAATGAAATAGAGGACTTCTAAGCATTCTTGATGAAATGATCAGAGCTGAAAAGAAAATTTGACTTTCAAACACCAGAATCAAGACAAGCATGGACAGGTAAACAGGAAAGAAAAATCATAAAGGATTTACTAAAGTTGAACTATTTACATTCCTCCATGGAAAGATAACATTTGTAACTATTGAAACTTCTCAGTAATTGGGTAGTTTGGGGAATTATACACACACACACACACACACACACACACACACATATATATATATAGACAGAGGGCACAAGGTGAATTGAATAGGAAGGGATGATATCTAAAAAAAATACAGTTAAGGGGTGAGGGGGGAACATTGGAAAGAGAAAGGGAGATATGGGATAGGGCAAATTATCTTTCATAAAAGGAAAGAAAAGCCTTTTTCAGTGGAGGGGAAAAAGGAGAAGGCGAGAGGGAAAAAATGAAGCTTACTCTCATCACCTTTGGCTTAAGGAGGGAATAACACATACACTCAAATTCACATGAAAATCTATGTTACATTACAGGAAAGTAGAGGAGAAGGGGAAAATTAGGTGGGGGGTTGATAGAAGGGAGGGCAATTGGAAGTAAGGAGTAATTAAAAGTAACCACTTTTGGGGCAGGACAAGGTCAAAGGAGAGAATAGAATAAATGGGAATCAGGATAAGATGGAGGGAAATATAATTAGTCTTACACAGCATGAGTATTATGGACGTCTTTTGCAAAACTACACATATATAGCCTATATTGGATTGCTTGCCTTCTCAGTGGGGATGGGTGGGGAAGAAGGAAGGGAGAGAAGCTGGAACTGAAAATTTTAGGAGTGCGTGTTGGGAAATTTTTTGTATGCAGCTGGGAAATTAGAAACACAGGTAATAGGGTGTAGAAATCTATCTTGCCCTACAAGAAAAGAGAGAAGATGGGGATAAGAGAATAGAGGGGAGTGATAGGATGGAGGGCAGATTGGGGAGATGAGTAATCAGAATGCATGTTTTGGGGTGAAGGAAAGGGAGAGATGGGGAGAAAATTTGGAACTCAAAATTTTGTGGAAATGAATGTTGAAAACTAAAAATAAATAAACATAAAAAAGATTGAAGTATTCCTTCTCCCTGTCAATTAATATCTAAGTGTTAGATATTGTGCTAAGCCTGGGGTCACAAAAGAAGCTAACAGATATTTCTCCTCTCAAAGAGTTCACAGCCTAATAAGGGAAACAGCATATATAAACAATAACATACAAACTACATCCACAATAAGTGGGGACTAATCAACAGAGGGAAAGCACTAGAATTAAGGAGAGATAGAGAAAGACTTCCTGTTGAACTTATAATTGAAGGAAGCCAGGAAAGCCAAGAGGTGGAAATGAGGAAAGTGAGCACCCAAGCATGCAGTCAGAAAAAATGCCTGGAATCAGGAGATGGAATGTTTTGCTTTAGGAACATCAAGGAGGCTAGTGTCACTGGATTTCGGGACATGTGTTTGTGAGTCTTCTAAAAAAAAAACAGTCTGGGAGGGGAAGACTCTCATTGTTTCTGGCCAGAACAAAAGCAAATGCTCTTTACTCAATGTAAGCCAGCAAAACCCAAGCAAAGAGAAAGTGAAACTTGAGCTGGAACCTATTGCTGACCAGTCATTGAGAGTCAGAGCGATTTGGTCTCAAAGACATAGTCAAGTAGCTCTATTTGAATCCCAAAGGCTTTTTTAAAGCCTGGTCTATCAGAGCTATATTTCAAGACATTATGAATGAAAACTACATGAGACAAAGAAAATTTATTTCTCACATTTTTTAAAAATGATTAACAGAGAAGAAGAAAAAGAAAGTGTGGGCCCAAATTGCCAAGATTTTTTGTGAATTTTAAGTGGGCACATGCAGCCTTATAAATCTTCTGGATGATAAGGAATCCAGCGATTACTCCATATGGGTTAGTGAAGATATAGAAAGAGAAGAGACAAAGGAAGAAAACCAAAACTACTTACTGGGAAAGTTGTTTGGCAATAGGAAATTGAACAACTTGAAAGATTACAGGGAGGAGAAAGAACAGAATCTCAACTTTCAGTAATTCTTTTACTCCATTCTTAATTAGTCCCTGAGAAACAAACAAAACAAAAAAAAGCAGCATATCTGATCCACCTTTGGGTAGGAGGGCAGTGTTAGAGACCTCATGGAGGAAGTACTTTAAAACTTCTCCGAGAATTCAGTGATTTGGAGTTTGTCTCATTTTCCTGACCGGGGAAATATTGGGAACTAACAGAGGAGAATGATGAAACCCCAGAGATACCTTGAATGAATGATTCAGGAGTTTCATGAAGGAAATAGAGAGGAAGACACTGATTCTGGCAGAGGTGTTGGAGATGAGTTGAGTATGTCACTGGAATGCTAATCAGAGAGTTAGATTTTTCCCCACCCATTAATGGACCTGCCCATTAAGGAAACCTTGATTAGGGGAGGACCACATCTTTTGTTATTTTCTAAAGCATTTATTCTAGAGGGTTATGATGCTTTCTGGTTCTGAAAACTGTATAAATTCTCTGAGGTGAGATTTTACTTTGGACTGACTCATTGAAAATGTTGTTTGGTCAGATGAGACTCTGGGCAGTCGCTAAGGAGGCTTATGAGTTTGAAAACCCAGCTGATGATGCTTCTCTCTCTGGTGACCGTGTATGTATGGTCAGACAGTTGGATCTGTCTGTTGATCTGTGATGTAGTTATTGCTTACAATCAGACAGTTGGAAGCCCCGTTTGATTATTATTTCTATGTATTTTCTCTGAAGTTCAGAGTGCTGATTTTCCCCCCAAACTAAGTGAATGATATATGTGCTTGATTAGATGGTTGTTTACCTTTAGGAAAGCAGAACAAAGAACCTATAATAGCAGGCCATCCTAGAGGTGTCAGGGTGCATCCTTTTACAATCACCAGGGCAGCCAAGTTGTTCATCTACTCCCAGGGAGATAGGATGGCAGCAACAAAATAGAAAATAAGCCTGATCATTAGTGGATGTCCTCCTCACCTATAGTCATGAATGAAGTGAATGAATAAGTATCTTTTTTTTTCTTCCACTGTCTCTTCCCCTCTTCCCTTCCATCTTTTTGGTCAAAGACATAAATCCAAAGTTTCCTGTTCCATTTAAGCTGTTTTGTAATGTTTAAATGTACTTCTGTTAAGCCTGGTTACTCTAGATAAAATAAATCAATATCTATTTTGCCCTGGGGTTTTATACACTCTGAAGCTGCCAGGGTAGTCAGACTGATAGTTTAGGATTAGAATTGTGTGTTTGGAGTTTTAGCCCAAGACTTTTCTGGTGACAGCATCAGGGAAGGAAGAGCTGGAACCATGACTAGTGCTCCCCTAAATCTGAGGCACATAGAGATCAAGAGTAGAGTAGCTGGGCCTGGCAACTATTGAAAATCCCATTAGCTACTGAAATGAAAGGTAGCTCTCTCCCACTGTTACTCCTTCCTAAGATCTTAGAGAAGCAACTCCAGCCTTTAATCTTACTTACTACCTGTGAGTGTGGGGTAGAGAGCTCCATGTAGAAGCACTTATTGTTTTTCTTTTCATTTTTGCTTTGTGTAATTAACTATATGACCACAGTAAGCTAACTGTTCCTTTGATTGTGAGAAGCAAGTTTAATTGATTAATAGAAGAGAGACTAAGAGCAGCATAAGGGTTCTAGAGCTATCACATCCAACTTTGGATATTTTGATCAAGAGGCCATAGCTGTGGGCCCACTTGTAGCCATTCCACCAGATCTCTAGCTTAGTCTCCTGCCTTGGGGAAGGGGAACACCATGATTCCCTCAGTTCCAAGCACCCTTTCCTTACCTCTCTTAGAGGAATACACCTTAAGGGACTCAAAAACCCTATGTGAACACATAAGTGGTGTTGTGGATACAGCCCTGAACCAAAAGTCTTCTAAGAAAATACAGGCTTTTCTGAGTTACAGTCTAACTTTAGACGCATGTTAATTATGTGAACCTGGGCAAGTAATTTAATCTTTGTCTGACTCATTTCTCTCAATTGTAAAATTGGCATGATGATAACACTTATTCCTAGTGTGGTTGTGAGGACCAAATTGATGAAATTCAAATAGAGCTGCTTCCAGATTCAATATAGCCACTGCCTCTAATTTGCTACCACTCCCACATCAAATTCAAATATTTGAACAAATTTTTATTCTTGCCCTCAACCACAATCACATCATCTCTTTAGCCCAAGGCAGGACCACAACACGTATGTATCCTTCTTGACTAGACAGGACAACAATAGCTAACCAGTCAGAAAGCTTATAACCGGGATGTTTGACTGTAAAAGGGAGCCCCTCTCATTTTCTAATCCCTTAACATACCCCCCCTTTATTTTTAATATTCATAATTTCTGTTGTGTAATCAACATCATTACACTATAAAATTACTTAGTCTGGGTCTGGGTGGGAACTGATGGCTAGATGAGAGATTAATTCTCAGTTAGGAGGTTGTGGCCTGACTGGTCAGGGATTCCTACCTCACAGGTTTCAATGTATGCCTCGATTTGGACAGGACAGGACCTTAATCTCAGACTTAATTATTGTGCTGACCAGATTGACAGGTTTGGCAAGGCTTGCATAGTAACATACATATTGTGTTAGGAAAGAGACATATATGTCCTATAATCCATATATGGAAAGTTCTGGGGGTGAGGGAAGTTTTAAACTATAGGAAAGTATCCTAGATTGGGGAGGAGGTCCTGGGCAGGAAAGGAAGATCTTAGGCTGGGAAAATATTCATCAGATAGGAAAGAGCGCTTGGGCTGAGAAAATCATTCATCAATTCACTGAGGGTTGAGATGGAGATTAACAAGGAGCAAAACAAAGGATTTTCCCTGAGCTGGTCTATTCCTATTAGGGACTTACATATGCATTTAACACTTAAAGGAGAAAGGACTCTTAAGACAGCAATGGAAAAACTGCTAAATATGGTCCATGACTCAGAGAAATGATACCCCAGGATACAAAATGTGTGACAGTCCAGAGCTCAGGATGTGTAAGATCTCAAGTACCAGAATCTTTGATAACTCAGGTCTCAGAGTTTGTAATAACATGAAGGATGTAATAAGCCTTCCCTATTTTTCTCAGCCTCTCTGTCTTCCCTTTGCTCTAGACTCTACATCCTCATGCATAGAATAGTGCCTTGAATATAGTAAAGTACTTAAAACATATTGCCTTCACTTAACTCTACATTCATCCTTAAACTAAAGCATTTATTAGGTACTTCTTATGTTCTAGGCACTATAAATTTTACTGCCCAGAGAAATTCATTAATATTGTGCTCTAGGTCCTACTTGCATGGTTTTTGGGTAATCAAACATGTTCTCATTTTCCCATGCACCAACCGAGTGAAGCAGAATCCTAACCCTATGGACTTCCTCCCATGCATAATGTTTTCAGCAGTATTGACAGAAGTTTTCAATGAAAACAAAAGGTCAACTACCACACTGAAAGATCATCAAGCTTGGCTACCACACTGACAGCAAATTATTTAATTTGAAAAGGCTAAAAGCCAAGACTAAAGTGGAGGGAGAGTAGGTGCATGAATTTTTGTTTAAAGATGATTGTGCACTCAGTGCAGCCTCTAGGGCTGACAAGCAACAAAGATTGCATCAATTCTCTGCTTGCTTGTGCTACATTTGGCCTAATGATTAGCAACAAGAAAATAAAGGCTGTCCACCAGCCTGCAATGCATCATCCACACACAGAAAGATTAGTTATAGCAAATGGAGAAATTTTGATTACTGTAGTTAAGTTCCTTTAACATGGCAGCACACGATTCAGGGATGTCTATAGAGATGATGAGGTTGATACATGCATTGCCAGAGCTAGCTCGAAGCTTGTGAGGCTTCAAAGGAAAGTATGAGAGAGAAGAGGTATTAGACTAGCTAACAAACTGAAGGTCTAAAGAGAGTTTGTGCTGATCTCATTTTTCTATTTCTATGAAACCTGGACCATCTATCATTGCAAGGAAACTGAAATGCTTCCATTTGAATTGTCTAAGAAAGATTCCAGAGATCACCTGGCAAGATAAGGTACCAGACACTGAGGTTTTCTCTATAGCTGAACTTCCAAGCCCTGAAAGCCTGCAACTCCAATGACTGGTCACATTGTTGGAAAACCAAATAATGCCCATTTGCCTAAAAGAGTACTTTATGGAGAGCTCACATAAGACAAATACTCACATGGAGGTCAAATGAAGCAATACAAGGATGCTCTCAAAGATTCCCTGTAGAATTCTGTATAGTCAGATTTTTTCCTCTGTTTGTATGTCTTCTAACCTATTTCTTGACTTTTAACTGTATATTGAAGTGGAGCTCTGCTTACAGAGAGGAGTGTTCAATGTCCCAAGCATCAGGGCTTTTGTACATGTTTTCAAAGGTAATTCTGAGGAACCATAAGTTTTCATTTCTTCCAAGGTGGTACTGTCTAGGGAAAGGTGTGTTTACTACTGTCCTGTTCTGTGCTCTGCTGTCTGAGCAACAACAAACACTCTTTTCCACCCTGGAACTTTGACCATGGTCCCTGCTCCCTTGCAGTCATAAACTCTGCTGTTCTGAGACCCTAAACTATGACCCAGATCTAGGAATGGGCAGAGTCCTGCCTCTATGCCATCAAAGAGACCCCTGTAATCTCCTTCTGACATGTTTTCTAACCCTATACTGTTTGTGATCTGATGTCCAGAAATAGTCACTTCCAACACTGAATCTATCACCTTTAAGTCCTACTGCTGGTTTGCTCGAGCAGGACATGTGCAAGACTTGGCTTCATTCTCAACCCGGTGTAACCCATTTTTTTTTGCCAACCTTCCAAGTTGTTTGTGAAAGCAAGGACCCCGACATACAGAGGAGGGCCTGCTATCATGGGTTCTTAGATCTGCATTTCTAAAAGAAAATCAAATTTCGAGGCATCAACAATCATTTTAATCACATATGAAAATCACTTTAACCACATATATCATTCACTTAGTTCAGAGGAAAAAGTCAGGACCCTGAACTTCAGGGAAAATACAAACAGAAATTACAAGCAGAAAGACCAATAGACAGGGCTTCCAATTGTCTGACTATAAGCAATTCAAAACATCACTGATCACCAGACAGATCCAACTGTCTGACCATACATGCATAGTTACCAGAGAGAGAAGCAACAACATTTGGATTTTCAAAGCCAGGTCAGCTCCTTAGTAGGTGCCCAGAGTCTCATCTGACCAAACAAATACTTCCAATCAGTAAGTCCCAAAGTAAAGCCTCACCTAGGGTATTTATTCATTTTTCAGAGCCAGAGAGCATCAAAACCCTTGAGAACCAGTGCTTCATTAGAAAATTGACAAAAGGTGTAGGTCTTCCTATAAATCTTCCCTAGTCAAACTCACCTTGATGGGCAGATCCATTAATGGAAGGGGAAGATCTTCCCATTAAGAGGCAAAATTGTATTAACAATAACAAAAAATGCTTTATCAATAGTTTTATGGGGGCTGAAAAATTGCTTAAATAAATCTTTTTGTAGCTTCTGACACTCTAGAATTTGTTTTGAGGCATTTCTTAAAGGTATTTGGAGAGGAATTTAGGGAAAGTTCAGAGAAGTTTCTGTCCTTCCTCCACCATCTTGGCTCCACCTTCATCTGTGGAGAACTTTGGAATCCATCGTGAGAAGTGGGAGACATTGGTGCAGGATTACACAGAATGGCGTGCCCATATCAAAAAAGCCTTTATACCCTGTGAGCTATCAGAACTGCAATAGCTCAAAAGAATGTGAGGTACACAAGTTTAGAGATATCTCCACTCCAAATTTTTATATGAACAAATTGTGCCTTTTCCATGGTAGAGCTTTCTGAGTTCATATTGGTCCCATCAACCAGAGTTGAACAAACAGTATCCTGATCTCAACATAGTGATGTTCTTTTGTTCCTCTTCAAGAAAGAAAAACAATCACCAACCAAACAGTCAACCTATGTACTAAGAATGAAAGACAACAACCAACCCATAAACCAACCTATGTGCTAAGCATTGGAAATAGCAGCACTGCTGTGAAATCTGACCTGTTACAAGGGTAATTTATTTTATTTATTTATTAATTGTTAACTTTCAACATTCATTCCCACAAAATTTTGAGTTCCAAATTTTCTCCCCATCTATACTTTCCCCTACCCATAACACCGTGCATTATGAGTACCTCTTTCCATCCATATACCTTCCCTTCTGTCACACTTCTCCTTTGCCTTATTCTCATCTTCTCTCTTTTCTTGTAGGGCAAGATACATTTCTATACCCCATTACTTGTGTTTCTTATTTCCCAGTTGTATGCAAAATCATTTCTCAACATTCATTCCTAATATTTTGAACTGCAACTTCTCTCCCTTCCTCCCTCCCCACCCAATCCCACTGAGAAGGCTAGAAATCCAATATAGGCTATATATGTGCAGGTTCGCAAAATACTTCCATAATAGTCATGTTGCGTAAGACTAAATGTATTTCCCTCCATCCTATCCTGCCCATTTATTCTACTCTCTCTTTTGATCTTGTCCCTCCCCATAAGTGTCTACTTCTAATTATTCCCTTTTCCCATTTGCCTTGCCTTCTGTCAACCACCTCATCCCACTTGTCCCCTTCTCCCCTACTTTCCTGTAATGTAATACAGATTTTCATACCAAAATGAGTGAGTGTGTTATTCCCTCCTTAAGCCAAATGTGAAGACAGTAAGCTTCACTTTTTCCCTCTCACCTCCTCCCTTTTCTCCTCCATTGCTTATTCTTGTCTCTTTTATGAGAGATAATTTGCCCCATTCCATTTCTCCCTTCCTGCTCCCAATATATTCCTCTCTCACCCCTTAATTTTTGTTTTTCAATATCATTCCTTCTTAATCTACTCACCATATGATCTCTCTCTCTCTCTGTCCATATATATATATATATGTACACACGTATGTGTGTGCGTGTGTATGTGTGTGTGTGTGTGTGTGTGTGTGTGTGTGTGTGTGTGCATAATCCCTCCAACTACCCAAATGCTGAGAAAAGACTCAAGGGTTACAAATATTGTCTTTCCATGTAGGAATTTAAACAGTTCAACTTTAGAAATTCCTTTAAGATTTCTCTTTCCTGTTTACCTTTTCATGTTTCTCTTGATTCTGGTGTTTGAAAGTCAAATTTTCTTTTCAGGTCTTTTCATCAAGAATGCTTGAAAGTCCTCTATATCACTGAATAGCAATTTTTTTCTTCTGAAGTATTATATTCAATTTTGCTGGGTAGATGATTCTTGGTTTTAGTCCTAGTTTCTTTGACTTCTGGAATATCATATTCCAAGCCTTTTGGTCCATTGATGTGGAAACTGCCAGATCCTGTGTTATCCTGATTGTATTTTCACAATACAAGAACTGTTTCTTTCTAGCTGTTTACATTATTTTGTCCTTGATCTGGGAACTCTGAAATTTTATTACAATATTCCTAGGAGTTTCTCTTTTTGGATCTCTTTCAGGAGGTGATAGG
>JAQQSK010009549.1:0-13046 GCA_028658325.1 Potorous gilbertii | reverse complement strand
GAAAAAAAAATCCCAATGTCAATTTTCTAAGGCAAAATGCCTTCCACACTCAGAGAAAGAAATATGGAAGTCATTTGCAGAATGTAGCAGATCATGTTTGTGTGTCTGTGGGTTCTAGTGTATTATGTTTTGATTTGTTATATGATTTCTTCCACTTATCTCAGTGTGACTACATAACATCACTATAGTGAAAATATGCTCAATAGGAAAGTATATGTCGAACCTATACAAAATTGTATGCTGTCATGGGGAGGGAGGGGGGTAGGAGGGGTAGGTGTGAGGGTATAAAATCTTAATTTTAAGGAAGTGATTGTAGAACATTTATAAATAAATAAAATAAAAATTTAAAAAAAAAAAGAAAAAAAAAAAGAAAACCTATGTCGTTGTATGCATTGATACATATCTGTGTCGATAAGCTCTCATCTTAGTGCTCTGGGGAATTATTCCTCCTCTCCTAAACAAACCTGCTTTAATATCTAAAATGTAAAATTCCCCAAGCTGGGAATGGGGTAAAAATGTGCAAATCTGCAACTTTTACCTTCTCACCTGAGGGTGCTGAGGTCTTTTTTTTTTTTTTTTGGTATTTGCCAGATTATTAGAATGTATTCTTTAAATGTTGGTAACATTTAAGTGGAGATACTACTTCTTGTTTCTAAACTTTAAAACCAATTAAAATTTCAGACTCTTTCCCCAATAACTTCATAGATACAATGCCACTGTGCTTGGTATTATAGATAAGACCCTCCATACTCCCAACATTATTTAACTTTGAATAAATTGTAGAACTTTCAAGTTCCATGTTCCCATTCCCCAGTGACAATCTGTACACTCCAAGTTCCCAAGATATAGATATGGCAGAAAAAATAATAGATAATATCTTCTTTCTTCTTCATCCTGGAGCTCCTAAGAAGGAAGACGTAGTTTAACATAAATCTGAGATGGAAATTTTCCTTATGTGAAAAGAGAAGGTTGGGAAATAATCTTTGGACCACTTATCTAGTTGGGAAATTGCCAGGCAGATTTCTGTCTTCAGCCTGCTGCAAAGTATATCCTATAATAAAACTCCTTTGGACGTATAAGTCTTGTATGTAGATTTCTAGATGTATGTTACCTAATAATAACTTTTTACATGCCTGGAATTCACTCCCTCTTTACTTATGTCTCTTCAAATCCCTGATTTCCTTAAAGATACATCTCAAGTTCCACCTTTTATGTGAAGCCCTGACCTGATTCTCCCTAGGTATAAGAGTGTTCCGTCACATATAAGGACTTTGTAATAAATCTATATCTATATATGTGTGTATATATACACACATATATACACACATACACACATATATATAATATACATATGTACACAGTATATATGTATATATATACATACATGCATATATATTAATATCTATATTATATAAGTATGCATGTTGTTTCAAACATCAAAATCTAAATTCTTTGAGAGCAGAAACAGGATTGGCAAAGTTATCCATTTGGCAAGGCATTTGCTGCCAAAGAAGGAATTAAACCAGGTGAGAAAAACACATAAAGTCTCTTCATTTTTAAATTCCTTAAAACTGAGCAGTCCTCATACCAACTGCTACCGTCAGAAGTCCCAGTTTAATCATATACATACTTAGATATGTACATATTGTCTCTTCTATAAGCCCTTGAGGAAAAGAACTATTAAAAATTAACTTTTATTTTGTTGTTTTGTATTTTGCCATTGTTTGATATCCTTAGCACTTAACGCTGTTTATCTGCTACATAAATGCTTAATAAATAGTTATTGATTAATTGATGACCTAAGTTCATACATACATCCTATGAATGTCAGAAGTGAGTTTGGATCTCAGGTCTTTATGACTTTGTTACATGGCATTCTGCCTGTATGTAGTTACAGAATCTTGGAACTGGATGGGATGTAAGATGCTATGTAACCTACAGACCTATGTCTTGAAGGAATTCCTTTATATTGCGAGCCTTCTAGGTGCTTGATCCCCAAGGGCCTGGGTCAGAAAGACTCCTCATCATGAGGAGTGTTCCTCTTTCCTCTTCAACATTTGTCCTTTTTGCTGACTTGGGACTCTCTAAACCCATCTGGGCTACTTGATTCCTTAAATGGTTTAGATAACAAAGTTAACAACTTTACTAATTCTGATGAGATGTAGGAAAACCAGGTCTTACTATCTGCTCTGCTTCTATGCACTGTTATCTGTTTGGCCTGTCATTTGACATACTGGACCTAAGGACATCTAAGCCCTGCCATGTGTCCTTATGCTATTACCATAGGACTTCAGGGCCCTTGGATCAACTCAGAAACTTAAGTTTCCTTGATTTATTGTCTCCCCCAATTAGAGTGTAAGTTCCTTGAAAGCAGGGACTGTCTAGTTTATTTTATTTGTATGTGCAGCACATAGTACAATGCCTGGCACATAATAAACATTCAATAAATGTTTTTTATTTATTCATTCATTCGTTCATTCAGTGTGCAATACCATACCCTAATTTCCATGCTAAATCATCTTTACATCCTCTACAAAGGCCAATTTCTTTTGTCTTAAGAACAATTTACACAAATCTATTGAAGACACATTGTCATCATTTTTGAAAGGTTTCTTCAAAGATTTTGGTGCATCTTCTCCTTCCAATTTAGGGCCATGTCTGGATATAGGAACAAGAAGTCTCTGGTGAATTTCTTAGCTTTATGCCTGTTACAGAAACATGATAATTTAGCAGAAGCTGACTAAAGCCTTCCTTCACTTCTTACTACCCTAGAATCAACTGTTTTTCGTGAATATCCCTTAAATCAAGAAAAATTCTGAGGTGATATCTTTTCTAGGCATCAACTTGCTCATTCCTCTATTCTGATTTTCTGTCTCATTTTTACTTGAGGAAATTATACATCCTATTTGTTGTCTTGGCAGACATGATTGAATTAATTGCTGAAATATTTATGTAGAAAGTGTATGTATGTATATATATGTATGTATATACACTAAAGATTATTAAATATACACTTAAATTTATATTTGTTCTCTCCAATATAAAAATATACACACACTTTTCAATATACATGCCCCCCACTTTGATTTATGATAATATTAGTAGCAATCAGTGAGCAAATTCTCCAAATGTATGGATTCTATTACTAACAGTTGGTTTTGAAGATACAATTGAATTAACTTAGGGATGAATTTCCCAAATCACATAGCAGTTCTTACAAGTCAGTGTGGTGCCATGTTATGAGTACCAAACAGAGTTAAATCACTTGAGTTCACATGTACTATCTGTGTGGCTTACGTATGTCACTTAGACTTTGTTGATCTTGATTTCTCTTACATAAAATAATTGTGTTAGGTTAGATTAGTTTTAAAGTCCCTTCTTACTTTAAATCTATAATCCTAAGCCACTTGTAACTGTGAGTGAATTATTTAGAATGTGTAGTTTCCTATGTTTGAAGATTTAAGAGCTAAATCTACAATATAATTTGTAACCCTAGATATAAACACATGGCAATCACAAAAGCAACACCAACTAACCTTAAAATAGACCACACATGTTGTTTGATTGTTGTCCTTTGTTCTTGAAGAGGACCAAAATGACCCACTATGCTAGAGTTAAGTTTCAGTGTGCCTGATTGGTTTATCAGACCAATAGGAGCTCAGAATGCTCACCACAGATCAGTCACAAATATTCCATGTGGACATTTAGGGTATAATGTACAAATTTGTGTACTGCATTGCCTTTGAGCTGATCCAATCCTGTTTTGCTCATAGAGCACAGTACCTTCTCTGATGTGGGCATGCCATGCTGAGCAGTCCTTTGTCAGTGTCTCCCATGTTGTGATGGCAATCCAAACAGGATCTTTTACTGTTTTTGTATTAGTATAATCAAGTGCCTCTGATTTAATCTTGCCTTTATCAATCAAGAGTTTTTAAAAGAAGTCAAGTACAGAAACAAGAGTTTCTTTAAATAGAAACAGTGTATGTATTTGTATTGTTAATTATTTTAATGAGATTAAAGATCTTTCCCATGCCTTAATGGGCCAGCCCTTTGTGGGAAGCTTGATTAGGGGAGTTGGGTTGTTTTATAGGAGGGTCCCAAGTACCTTTCGCTTTTTTCTATTGAGGCAGTGGGTCAAAGGGTTGTGATGCCCTCTGACTTTAAAAACCAGTATAAATACTCTGAGTTGAGATTTTACTTTGGGGCTTAATTTTTGGCAAAAAGGTTTGAGTGTCAGATGAGAACTCTGGGAAGTCACTAAAGACATTTGACTTTTAGAACCCAAATGTTGACTTCTCTCTCTAGTAACTATAGTCAGACAGCTGTACCTGTCTGTTGAATTAGGGTCAGGCAGAGGAAGCCATGTGCGTTGATTACTTTGGGGCTTACTGACTGGAAGTGTTTGTTTGGTTAGATGAGGACTCTGGGAAGCTGCTAAGGAGCCCAACAGCTTTGAGAACCCAGATGTCATGCTTCCCTCTATGGTGACTATGATCAGACAGTTGGGATCTAATAGTCTGTTGAATTCAGGCAGAGGAAGCCATGTCTATTGACCTTTTGATTTCTCTGCATTTTCTTTGAAATTCGGGGTGCTGACTCTCCTGAATTAGGTGATATATGTGCTTGGTTAAAGCAATGATACATGGGCTTGATTAAAGTGATTGTTAACTCCTAAAAGTTTCTTTCATTTTATGAATGCAGATCTGAGAACCAGTGATAGTAGGCCCCCCTGTGTATGTTGGGGTGCTTACTGCTACACATGTCACACAATCAATACTCAAGTTCTTAAGAGAGATCTTAGGGTGTCCTTGTATCACTTCTTCTGACCACTGTGTGAACACTTACCCTGTATGAACTCTCCATTAATTAAATCTTTTTGGCAAGCATACATTTTGCATTTGAACAACATGGCCAGCCCATTGAACTCCTTGTACTGATCTCATTGTTTTATGCCTGTGAAACTTGAACAGTATACCAGCACTATGCCAGAAAACTTAATCACTTCCATTTGAATTGTCTTAGGAAGATTTTGAAGATCACCTGGTAGGATACGATCCCAGACACTGAGGTCCTTTCTTGAACTACACTGCTAAAACCACACATATTGAAAGTCCTCATAGGCTGTGAAACATTTATATTTCTACATATTCTCATTATTTTTCTGTCAAGACAACTTCTAGGCAGTTTCATATCAAAGCCAAATAGTATCTCTATAATATTTGTAGGGATTTTAAACATTATCAATAATATCTTAAGGAAAATATGAAAATGTTGCTGGTAAAATATCCTGAATTATGAGGAAGCTCCTTATGATACCTCAGGATAAGTGATACGACAAAATGCCTAGGGTAGTAAATTAAGATCTCTAATAACATGTCTCAGCCGACTCGATAACCTTCTCACAAAGCATTTGATTGTGAAGGCTGTCAGCTACTATTAGCAAAAATATGTTATGCAAATGTATTTATGAGATGAGAGATTTTGTGTATGTGTGCTGAGTACTAGCTGGGATGGGGGGGGGTGATATGATATAATGCTTTTGTTTTCATTCATTAGGAGTCGATCTGAGTGTTTTGTTCTTTTTGAGTTACCATTCTTGTATGGTGCAATGATTTCTAACATGTGGTTTACCACAGGAGTTTTCTATCAATAAACCATCCTGAGGTGGTCTGTTATATCCTTGCTTGTTTATTGATACCAACATAATAAAATAATGGTTTCTCCCTGGAAATGAAGATTGCAACTGCCCCGTACATTTAAAAATATATTATTTGTTCTTAAAGAGTTGCATGGCATACCTAGAAGTTAAATGACTTGCTTAGGGTCACAGACAATTGTCCAAGATAGAACTTGAACCCACCTTTACACTTAAGCTGGCTCTCTAGCTACTACCATGCTGCCTTTTTTATATTGATATCAAAATGAAATTTATGGTGAGAGTAGGAGCCTGTGTGTGATGTAGGCAGGCAAGTCCCTTTTGTTTTTATTTAAGATGGGCCACAGCATAGTACATGTGGCATAGTATATTCCATATAGAGGTCCAATTGGACTTGGCCTATTTTTCAAAGAATGAGGAATGCTTTGGTTGGTTGCTGAACACTAGGATTTCTACTAATTTATAAAAAGGAGCTTTTGTAAAAAAAATTGTACTAGAATTCATTGAAATATACAGTCTAGAGTAAGATGATCCCAGATACCTGTAAATACAAATCAGGAGAAAGATAGATAAGGATTTCCCACTTGCTCATTGTAACAGTTAAGTACCCTAACATACAGAGGGGGTCCTGCTATTACATGTTCTTAGATCTGCATTCATAAAAGGAAAGGCATTTTTTGAGGGGTTAATAATCTCCCTTAATCAAGCACATGCCTCATTTCTTTAACCAAGCTCATAAACCATTCACATAGTTCAGGGGAGTTAGCAACCTGAACTTCAGAGAAAATACATAGACATGACTACCTCTGCCTGATCATCAACACACAGTTCCAACTGTCTGACCATAGTTACCAGAGTGGGAAGCACTAACATCTGGGTTTTCCAAGCTGTGGGGTTGGGAAGTTCCTTAGTGGCTTCCTAGAATTCTCATCTGGCAAAACAATCACTTCCAGTAAGCCCCAAAGTAAAACTTCAACTCAGAGTATTTATACCTTTTTTTAGAGCCAGAGTCATCACAACCCTTGAGAACCAGTGCCTTCTTACCAAAAAGCTTGGGCCTTCCCATAGATCTTCCCTAATCAAACTCCCCTTAATGGGCAGTTCCATTAATGGGTGGGGAAGATCTTTAATCACATTAAAATAATTAACAATACAAATACATATACTGTTTCTAATTAAAGAAACTCTTGTTTCTGTACTTTACTCCCAGTAATGACTCTTGGTTGATAAAGGTAAGATTCAATCAAAGGCTCTTGATTATACTAACACAAAAACAGCAAAAGACCTTCTTTTGCTTGTCATTACATTCATACAATTTCTTTGTTGTTCAGTATTCATGTCTATGGAATTCTTCTTTCAGGTTGTTTCTATGTAACTGTTAAGTGACAGCTATGTGGTGCAGTGGATAGAGCACCAGTACAGGAGTCAGGAGGATCTGAGTTCAAATCTCATCTCAGACACTTGATACTCACTAGCTGTGTGACCTTGGGCAAGTCACTTAACCCCAATAACTTAAACCTCATCCTGAGTCATCTCAAGTCATCCTGATGAATATGTGGTCATTGGATTCAGATGATGCTAGAGGAGAAGTGAGTCTGGTGACCTGTACAGCCCTCCCTCACTCAAAACAAAGTCAAGTGCAAGTCATGTCATCATTTCTCTCATGGCATGTTCTTCTTCAGCAACGAAGGATGAACATACGTCTAATAGTTCCATTAGTCTTTTGGGTATAGTCTTATCAAATACATATGCAAGGAACAGAATATGTATTTGGACATATGTCATATCAAAAGATATCTTTGTGTGTATATGAGATAAATAAGCTTTTTCAGACTACACAATTGTTATTATCTAATGAATAAAAATTTTGCCTTTTACTTATTTTATATCCCCCCAGAGTATTTTATTAGAAGTTGGAAGGGCTCTTTATTCAGTCTGTGTCTTAGCATTTCATATTTGTTTGCTAGTCTAGGGAAACTGAAAGAAATAGCTTTCATTAAAATTAATGCTCTGGTTAGTCATAACTGTGAGAATTACAAGGAAACTGAGTACTTTCCCTCGTTTTTGTTGTTCAGTCATGTCTGACTTTGTGATCCATTTAATGTTTTCTTCGCAAAGATATGACTTTCTTTCTCTAGATCATCTTACAGATGAAGAAACTGAGGCAAATAGAGTTAAGAAACCTGCCTGGGGTCACACAACTAATAAGTGCATGAGGTCAAATTTGAATTCAGGTCTTCCTGACTCTAGGTCTGGCATTTGTCCACTATTATACCTAGTTGCCTTCTCCTTTATTTTGCAGATAGGGAAATGAAGCCAAGAGAGGCTAAGTAACTTACAGAAGACTGTACAGAGAACAGAGATAGGACTAAAACACTTTCCTAACCCTTTCCATTATACCATTCTAAGACCCCACTAAAAACTATTGAATATACTCTTGAGTTCAGATTATCATTCTTTTGCCAATATAAAATTAAATAATGTTTAGTAAAGCTTGTAAATAACTATGTGTTTTATTAGTTTGTGTGAGTTTTAAACAAAATTTTTATATGTGTGTGTGTGTGAGCTGCAATCATTTTTAAGAAAAAAATGCAGGAAATAAAATAAATTTGACACATTGTAATATTTGTACTAGAAAAAAATACTCTATATTTGGGTAACATGAAGTCTCTTTCATTACCTGCTTACATAAGTGTTTCTACAGTTTGAGAAAACACTCTTGTTGTCCTGAAACATTACAAAGTTTATTTTTATAACTTTATCATAATTTGTTGTTGTTAGACTTGTGATTTCATCGATATTGGTAACTCTCAATGAGCAAACTCTTGATACCCATACAGTTTATCACCTATTCTTCTAGCTACCTAGGATGCTGAAAGGTTAAGTTATTTGCCCTTACTTGTCTGTATCTGCCAGAAGGGAGGTGAGAACTTGAACTTGGGTTTTCCTGATTAAGGCTGTCTATCCATTCTGCCATATTGCCTCTCAGTCTTATCAGCCTACAGAAAAGTAATAGGGAAGGTCATAATTTGAACATTTCAGTTAGCTAGAAATGGATATAAATAATTGCTTCGCTTAGAAAATGATAGAGAAGCAAGAAATCACAGCAGTCTATGCCATATCCTATGAGGAGTTACTCAAAAGGGAATATACCAAAATGATCCCCTCTAAAGGGAGCTGAACAGATTAATACTTCAAGGACTTATGTTTTCTCTACTATGGATAATCCTTCTACTGATACATATGATAATGTTCTTTTCCCTTTAGTAAGATCATCATGGCATCAGATAATTTGAGTTGGAAGGTCAGAGATTATCTCTTTCCATATACTCATTTTGCAGGTGAGGCGAGTGAAGAGCAGAGAAGTTTAGTAAATTTTTCAAGGTCACCTAAGTAGTAAGTTGTAGAGCTGGAATTTTAACACAGTCTTAATGAGTTTTATAATCAGAGGAATCCATGTCCGAGGTCTTCTGTTCATGTACTTCTCCAAATGTTCCTAAATTGATCCTTGGGTGACAGATAATATGATGATGTATATGACACTATGACTATCAAAATTTGATTGAAAAAATTGAAAGCACAATGACACAGAATAAATGCAATAATTTTCATTTATGTATTTTAAAAACATTTTAACTGTTATTAGGAGATTCCTACATATTTCATCTAGGGAATTTAAACTTAAAGGACATGCAATCCCTTTATATTTTCTTTTATCTTTTGGTATTAATTTACTGCTTTTTTGCAGGTATCATTTCCCAATAATCATTCCTTAAATAGAAGCATTCCTTTTTGATAATGTATAACCATGTAAAGTAAAACAACAAAAGATTTTATCTTATAATATGTGCCTCCTTCTACTCCTGTAGTCTACCATTTCTCTACTAATGTGAGAGTACTGAGATAGCTGGGGTGTTCAGGAAGGACTGATACCTCTGGTATGAGGGTTTGCTGAGTCTTTTTTTAGGGCTGCTCATTCACTTCTGGTGTCCACCTGTCACCCAATTCACACCTGTGACTCCAAGAAACTGTAGCATGCACAGAGGTCGCACCTTAGTAAAAATTTCTCAGTAGATGAGCTAAATCAGACGGAGGGGAACAGGTTAGGGAGATGTCTACACCAAGCATGTAAAGACCTCCCCTGGAGGAATGGATGGATGAGAACAGTTTGTTCCGATGTTCAGAAAGGGGGCTAAGGCTGACACTGTGGAGTACTTAGAGCTTGTTCACACACTGAAAAGAGCAAGGTCATCCACTACATACCTGACTATCATCAGTCATCTTGACCTTTGTCCTGCCACTGGACTCAGTGAAGAGCCAGTGAGGCTGATGACTTTGTGCACTTAAATTCCATCCACGTTCAAGTCAAGATAACACCTGTGGATCACTGGTCCTCTTGGACAATGAGAACAGCAATAACTAATTCAAGAAAAAGATGTTTCAACAACCATCTTCTGGAATTAAAGTTAGTCACTCTCATTGATTTGGCTTCTGATATCTTCTTTTCATAATTCTTTTCATTTAAACTATATGGACAATTGTATAAATTATTATTTTAGCTCTTACTCCACATCAATTCATGAGTCTTCCTAAAATTCTTTGAAGAATCTATAGTCATCATTCATATACACATACACATATAGTCATCAATTACATATACACATACTCATATTTCAACCCATAGAGTTCAATAATCATGTGATCAGAAAAAAATGTGATGGAAAAGGTGCCACCTCCGTCTTTTAGTGGGACTGATTCTAAATTTTATATCTAAATCTAATTTAATCTTGCAACGATCTATTCTTCTCCATAATTTTTCTTATATTTTTACCTTTAATTACCGAAAGGATCGACAATAGTGAGGGAATTAAAAAGATTGTACTCAAATATTTTCTGCTCTAGTCAAAAGTAAATCATGCTGAAAATCTCTTGGAAAAGTCATTCTCACAAATTATCTCATGCAAGATAACTTAAAAATAAGAAAAAAACACACCTGTGGATAGTGTTGAATAACTGAAGAAAAAAGTCTCTGGATGGAGCATTTCAAGTTTTGGCTGACTCTCTGTAACAAAATAAACCTTTAAACTCTTTGACATTTGCCTATCTTGCATTTCGATAAGGATAAGCTGTGTAAAGTAAGCTTTCTACCTTGGTTGGATTTGCCTGGTTGTCCAGGAAGCTTCCAGCACTTTATCAGTTCCAGCCAAAATTAGTTATTAGTGCTCCCTGGGAAGACAACAAGATCCTATTCTGAGTACAACATGATATTAAATAGTATATTATATAATTCTGCTCACAGGCTGATGTGACTACTATCAAATGGCAAAGA
Source organism: Potorous gilbertii (assembly GCA_028658325.1). NCBI lineage: Eukaryota > Metazoa > Chordata > Mammalia > Diprotodontia > Potoroidae > Potorous > Potorous gilbertii. The sequence continues at coordinate 2,061 of JAQQSK010009549.1, read as the reverse complement.
AAACTCTTTGGAGTTCCATAACATTTTAAAAAAATTGTTTGGATTAGCAAAGCTGTTATCCAATCTTCTTGCCTGATCCCCAGTTGATTGACTTAGAGATAAAGTTTAAGCCTTGAAATGCTCAGTAACCATGAGGTGCACATGCAGGCAGCCTCCCCTGGAGGGTTGAGGCATTTCTGCAAACTATTTCCAAATGGTGCTCTACAGTTAACCCTGCTTAAAATGCAAGCCATTGTAGCAGGTGGAAACAGTTTAATACCACATACCTACTCTGTCAGGTTGTGGAAAGAATCTTTTTGAATCACAAACTCCATGAAGTATAGTCACCAGTTGGAGATCAAAATATCATACTGAGCTGATGTTTGAGTGCATAGCCAGCAAGGGGCCAGCCCTATATCAAAACTCAAACTCAAATATAATTGACAAATGTGGGCTCCAGAGCTTTGCTTATGGAACATTTAAATTCAACAGAATGAGACAAGCCCTCTTTTGAGAACAAGTTTAGGTTTTGTAGCTTACCACCCCTTAGCCATCATCAAAGAATTAAGAGGTTGAAGATAGGGACCAGGTGTTTTCTCTCTCCATTGCCAACAGAAGTCAATGGATTTGAACTTCAACAAAAGGAAGGAAGGTTAGATGCCATTCAATTCAATGACCATCAAATGCCTTTTATTTGCAATATACTGTGCTAGGTGTTGCAAGAGAACTTTCCTGAACCTAGTGTTTTGAAATTAGGGGAATTTTTTTTTGTCATTAATAGACTAGATAGTTTTTCTTTTGGGTTAATTTTTAACATACTTTTATTCAATAAAAGCAGTTAAATATCTCAGTTCATAGGGCACTGGATCTGGAGTCATGAAGACCTTAGTTTAAATATGGCCTCAGATTCTTATGAGTTCTGTGATTCTCAGTATGCTATTTTGCCTCTCTTGGTGTTGGTCTTTCCACTTGTAAAATGTGGCTAATAAAAGCACCTACCTCCCATGGTTGTTGTGAGGATGAAATTAGTTAGTATCTGAAAGGCAAATGATAAGGCATTATAGAAATACTAGTTATCATCACAATCATGTTCATTACCTATAATCAGGTGGATAAATTATAGGAATTCCTGAAAGTTTTATCCTATGTTCTTACTTATCGGTATAGTGGAATTTCTATTACTCTAAAAGAAATCAATCTCCCTAGAAGGTTTTGGATTATTAAGATTTTTTATCTATCTATCTATTTATCTATCTATCTGTCTGTCTGTCTGTCTGTCTATCTATCTATCTAGGATAGCCTATACCAGAGGCCAGTTGATGATTTGAATATTATTTTCAATCAACCAATCTTTTTTTTTTTTAATTGAGAAGTTAAATGCTCCTTGATTGGTCAGTATTCATTCCTTCTATTTTATAGATGAGGAAGCTGAGGCAACAGAGTTAATTTGTAAATGGGAGGAAGTTAATTTAGCAGGATGCTGACAGACTAGTCTATGAGGCATAAGTTTATTCCACTAAACAATTTTTTTTCTTTTCCACATATTTATTGTCTTATAAAATCTCTATAGGAGAACGAGTCAGGTAAGGATGAATGATTACCAATCAAAAAGAAAAAAATCAAACTTAAAAAAAAAGATTTACACACTTGAAAACATATAAGTACAAATTATTTATTGACACACTTTCCTGATTCAGTGCCAATATAGTAAATAAACACGGACAATGGATTCAATATATTTGCATGAAAAATTTTGATGGATCAGAAGGGGTTTATTGTAAAAGGCAATCATTTATAATTTGAGCAGCTTTAAAAGCCATGCAAAAAATTTCATAAAATATTGGTGGTGGAGAGGATGTCCTCCCCCATAAATTAGAAGATAGAGGAGGAAGTATTTAACAGAGCCCATGAACATACATAAAATTTGTATCATAGGTAGTGTTGCTCTTAATTGTGGGACAAGCCTAAAATAATTATCAACTAAATATATTGAAGTGAGGTTCATTGCTGCTGTGGTGTACACTCCCACTTTAATAATTAGTTACCATCGATATGAAAAATTCTCCTAGATTGTCTTTTTAT
>JAQQSK010009548.1:0-13047 GCA_028658325.1 Potorous gilbertii | reverse complement strand
ACCTGCCAGAAGGGAACAAGATAAAGTTAGTGTTCTGAGACTGTTCCCTATGAATTAGGGAGGGAAAAGAGTACATTCATCTAAATCTCTTGGGACATTCAGGAACTTTCCCCAAGGAGCCCTATGATCATTACCGAACAGCTGAAAAGGATTTCTATGGTTTGCTCATCCAACCCCTTCATTTTACAGAGAAAGAAACCAAGGCCCAGAGAGGTCATCCAGCATGAGGGCCTAGACCTGTAAAGCATTTGACATACACTGTCTCACCTTTGACCTTCTCCACTATCCCAGCTCTAACACTAAATCCCTTTGTGATGCTGGGAAAGCCCATTCCCCAGTCTGGGTCTCTATTTCTTCTCTCCAATTAGGGGGTTGTACTAGATAATCTCTGACTTCTCCTTTGAGTTTGTGAGGTCAGCCCTGCAAGTCATTCCCCTTCTACAGATGAGAAAATTGATGGCCAGATGATGTCGAAGATCACCCAACTAGTAATTTTTGTTTTTCATGATGATGGAAATGAGTAATTCAAAATGCCACTACATTTATTCTGAAATGCCCATGTGAATGTGGGCATGTCATGAATTCCTAAACAAATAAAGGCACAGGGGAAGGGCCCTCTCAGGAGCAAGCGTGGGGTTAGCTGGATGAGAAGCAAAGCTCTCCATGTGCTGAGCGCTGCCCCAAAGCAGAATTTGGATCCAGCCTAGGGGTCATGATTCTGATTCCAGCCTCTGCCACTTATCAATTGGCAAACCTCCCTGGCCTGTTTTCTCCTCAGTAAAATGAGAGGCTTGGCCTAAGTGGGCCCCAGGTCTCTTGTGATCCTTAGAATTTTGTCTAGGGACACAGCTTTGGAGCAGTAAGATATGGTTCAGACTGAGCTCCCTGCTTCCAACAAAGATACAAACAGACAATGAGTTGATCCTAGCTTTCCTTGGAGACCCATGTCAAGTATCCCCTCTATCAGGAAGGAAATCCTCCCCAGGAAGGGGTCTTTCCCTGGTCTCCTCACTCCTATCCCAAGTGTATCAGACATCTTGGAGAGGATTTTTCTATGCATCTAGCACATTAGAAAATGTGTTCTAGTTGTCATATGCTGTCTTGTCCACGCTGGACTTCCAGGTCCTTTGGAACAGGGCCCGAATCATTTGTCACCTCTATCTCTGGCACTTAACCCTGGCAGTCACAGTGAGTACTTAATGTGGCAAACTGAATTGCATTTTAGGCATTCCCTAGCTTGAAAGAGTGGTGTTTTGGTCGAAGAGACCAGTTGCAAGGCTTTATATCCAAGTAAACGACAACTGGGTCAATCCAAGACTTCATCACCTACTCAAATTTGAAAGCAAGGTTATTTAGTGAATAATTGAGTTTGACTGTATGGGACCAGCTCTGAAAAGGGCAGAAGCAAAATTTCTCTAAAGTCTTTGCTAGAGAAATTCATTCTGTATACAATTTCCCATCTGCTGGCATTTTCTAGTCAAATTCTGACTGGAAGTACTCAGAAAATTTAAAATCCAGCAGGCAACTGTAAAATTTATTTACTAACTAGAGAGAAACTTTTGTTGTTCAAAGCACATGTTTCAGTGATCTGATAACTGGACACTAAGCCAAGAATGAATCGCCGTTAAAGGACTTCTAAGGACTTAGCTTTACAAGCTCAACTAGATATGTCAGGGTGAACACAAGAAAAAACGGAAACTAGCTTTTCTGGTATCCACGGATCACGTTCAAAACTGCATGTTGGAGCACAGATCCGTGGTCTGAATTTCAAAAACTCCCAAATAAAATACTACTATATACTTTCCCTTGCCTTCTGTTATGCACTGTAATGAAATGTGAAAAAAATGCTGTATTTTGTTGTCTGTGAATCAAAACATGCTTGTATTTATTAAATGGTCAATAATGTGATTGTGAGATTCCACATGTAAAAAACAAACAAATCCAACAACAGAAAACTCTGTTTCTTTTTCCTTGGTCATAGTTCTGTGTTAATGGATGTTCAGCATCATGCCTAAGAATTCAATATAAAAGACCAATAAAAAAACAACGTGCATTGTTTATAACAGAATCCGATGTGATCTCAAAGCTTAAAAAAACAAAAGTGGGTATGATTTTTTTTCTGCTTGTGTATTCTACACATGTAAAAGCAGCCCTCTTTGGAGTAGTTTCCCACAGGTTAGAATTGGAAGGGATCTTAGAGGTCAGTAATTTAGAGATGGGGGGGAGCTCTGAGGGCATCTAGGCTGTGGAACATCCCTGACAGAAGAAGCAGAGTCCTGGATTGGAGACCAGAAGCCTCAAGGCCTGCCCCCTCGGTCAAGTCATCTCCCCCTTGGGGCCTGTTTCCTCCTTTGTAAAAAGAAAGAATCAAGCTTATTGATCTTCAGGGAACTTCTAGTATTAACTCTATGTCATCTATTCTCTGCTTGAAAAACAGGGAGCTCATTTTCTCATAAGGCATCCCATTCTACACATCAGAAGACTCTTCCTTAGGTTGATCTGAAGTCTGTCTTCCTGTAACTTTCACATCTCTAGTCTAGTTCTGTCATCTAGAGCAGTAGAGGGACATGTAAGCCTGTGGTTTCTGGGTTAAACCTCCCAGTCAAACCTCAACTAGTCCTTACATGGCCAAGTGCCCTCCCTAGAACAGCTCTCATTGCTCTTTAATGAAATCTTTCCAGACATCGAGCAGAGTTCAGTCTCTCTATACCTTCACCCTACTTCTCTTGGTCCTGTCCTCTGGACACCGGCAAATAAATACAAAGCCCTCTTCCTAAGAAAACCTTTAAACATCTAACAACAGTTCTCATGTCCCTTTGGAATCTTTTCTTTCCCAGGCTAAATAGCTTGAGTTCCTTCACCCACTCCTTAGATCACATAGACTCAAGGCATCACAGACATTACTCCTTATATGACATTTACCAGGAACACAGGTAGCAAATTCCCTTCCTCTGGGCAGCCTTTTGTTTCTCAGTGGCCTTGCCAAAGCATAATGTCCAGAATAATATACAGTGCTGGGGATGTAATCTGTCTAGGGTAGATGACAGAGGGACTGTCTGGACTCAACTTATTTGAATGAAGCCAAAGACTTCAGTAACTTGAATTCCTATTGATTGGGCATTGAGCCTTTACTAACCACTGCTTTAAGGGGTCTGGGTACAAAAAACTGGTGCAAGTCCTATCTTCAAGGAATTTTCCACTTTAAGGGAGCAAACAATGCATACACATACACTTACAAGCATCCCCAGAAGTATGAAGTCAGAGACCAGGAAAAACCTCCTGAAGCAGGGGTCCCTTAATTTGAGACCTAAAAGAAACCAGGGTCTCCAAGAGACAGGTGGGGAGAGAGGGCCTTCCAAGCACAAGAACACAGATGCCAGGAGTGTAAGAAGACTGGAAAGCCAGAGCTTTTCATGCCAAATAAAGGACCTTCTATTTGATCTTGGAAGCAGTAGAGAGCCCCTGGAGTTTGTAGAGGGGCAGAAGGGTAATCCAATCAGATCCATGCTTCAAAATATCACTTTTGAAGCTGGATAGAATCAGTTAGTGAAGAGGCACTGTGATAAGGACTGAGGATACAAAGAATTGCAAAAGACTGTCCCTGACCTCAAGGAGCTCACAATCTGATGGGAGTAGTAACATGCAAACAAGCTATTTCCAAACTGTACAGATGGCAGTATAAATGGGAGATAATCAATAAAGGGAAGGCACTGGAATTAAAATGGATGAGGAAAGGTTTCCTGGAGAAGGTGAGATTTCAGCTGAGACTTCAGGAAAGTCAGGAAGGATGAGAAGGGAGAATATTTCAGGCAAGGGGGATAGTCAGAGAGAAGGCCCGGAGCTGGAGGATGGAGGATCTTGTATGGGGGAAGAGCCAGGAGGTCAGTGTCACTGGATCACACAGTATGTGAGAAGGTATAAGATATAAGAAGGTTTGGGACAGGGGAAAATGGAGGTTCTGAAGGGCTTTGACATGTGATCCTGAAGGCAATAGGGAGTTAGTGGAGTTTCTTGAACAAGGGAGTGACATAATGGGACCTGTGTTTTAGGAAAGTCATTTGGTGGCTGAATGGAGGATGGACTGGTGTGAGGAGAGATGAGGCAGGCACACTTGCCAGTAGCTACTGCAGTAGTCCTGGGTGAAGTGAGGGCCCTAACCAAGGAGGGAGAAGTGTCAGGGGAGAGAAGGGAGTATATTTGAGAGATGCTATAGAGGTGACATTGATAGGCCTGGGGAGTGAGAGATAGCGAGGACTCAAGGCTGACTCCTAGGTTGTGAGTCTAGGCAATAGGTGGTGCCCTCTCCAGTAATAAGGTGGGAATTTGGAACAGGTTGAATTTAAGATGTTTACTATACATCCAGTTCTAGATATCCATTAGGCACTTGGAGATGTGTGAGTAGAATTTAGCAGAGATAAAGTGCCAGGCCTAGAGTCAGAGATCCAACCTCAAGACATTTACTAACTGTATGGCCCTGAGCAAGTCACTTAACCTCTTACTGTATCAATTTCTTCATTTGTAAAATGTGGATCATTATAGCACCTGCCTCACAAGATTGTTGTAACAATTAAACGAGATAATAAAGTGTAAAGTGCTTGGCATGTGGTTAGCACTATAGAAATGTTACTTATAATAATTATTATCAGAAGTACATAAGAATCATTAGCATAGAGATAAGTGAAGCCATGGAAGCTGATAAGATCACCAAATGAAACAATAGAGAGAGAGAAGAGGACCCAGGACAGAACCTAGAAGGTCCCCTGCGGTAAGAGGGAGTGATCTGGAGGAGGATCCAGCAAAAGAGACAGGGGAGTGGTCAAGAAAGTGGGAGGATGAAGGATGGAGTGGGGGGTGTGGGAGTGGGGATCAAAGAGGAAGCTCAAATGACAATCCAGACTGTAAGCCGTGAGGAAGGGGACGGATTCAAGAGATGTTGTGGAGATAGGAACAAGACGTAATAAATGATTGCATGTGTAGAATGCATGAGAATGAGGAGTTGAGGATGCCCCTGAGGTTGGGAACCTGACAGGAATAGGGAAGGTTGAAATGGGAGTAGGTTTGGTGAGGTTACGGAGATTCTGTTTTGATCATGTTAAGATGCCTAAAGAGCATCCAGTTTGAAATGGCCAACAGGAAATGCAAGCCTGGAGCTCAGGGGAGAGACTAAGACTCAATATATAGATCTAATCATTGTCAACAGAGACATCGTTGGACTCAAGGGATCTAGTGATACATTGAGGAAGGAGACCCAGAAGGTTCAACATAGAGTCTTGGAATCCATTCACTGGTCATCATCATGGTTGATGAGTCAGCAAAGGAGACTAAGAAGGGAGAATCAGAAGAAAGAAGTGTCACGAAGACTGAGAGGAAACAGAGTCCAGCAAGACAGAGTGGTCAACATACAATAGAGACATCTAAGAGAAAAGTGTTCAAATGTGGCAGAACAGTCAAAGAGAATGAGGATTGAGAAGAGTTCATTAAAACTGACAATTAAGAGATGGTTGAGAACTTTGTAGAGAGAGGTTTTGGTTGAGTGATGAGGTGAGAATCTAGATTGCAGGAGATCTAAGAGAATGACAGGGAAGTAAGGAGAAGCATGGAGTATAGATGACGTTTTCAAGGAGTTCTCCAGAGAAGGGGAAGAAACATAGGGGATGATTACTAAGGAAGATGGTAGAATCTAGTGAACGGTTTTTGAGGATGGAGGAGGCTTGTTCAGGCTTTTAGGTGGCAGGAAAGGAGTCAGTCGATAGGGAGAAATTGAAGATGAGAAACAGAGAAATGACTGAGGGTGCAATCTGCTGGAGAAGACTGGAGGGGATGGGATTTTCAAGATCTGAAAATGTTACAGGATGTGATGTTATATAAAGTTCCTGGTAAATACCTTCATTGGACCCCAAGTGAAGATGATGAGGAGTGGAAGGTAAAAATGATCCTTTTGAAAATGATTAAGTTCTACTTTGCTTTCCTCTTTTCCCCATTATTTCCACTTTATATCCTTGACAAATTATTTTTTCAAACAATTTAAAAATAAAAAAAAGAGGTGAAGACTTATTCTACCTGATTGTGCTCTTAACTTTATTTTGATAGATGGATAGAGATAGAGATAGATATAGGGTAAAATCCTTTAAAAATTGGTACATGGACACCTGAGAATATGGTAGTGGGAGAGGTTGTAAGCCTTCCTGCAAATGTCCTAAAAATAATAATATAAACAAAGATACTAGCCATTCACATGATAAAAGTAAAGTAAACACAAAAGACTATAACAGCCAAAAGATGTTTTTGAACATCTTTTATGGTCTATACTTGTGATTCCAGCAGAAGTAACATATATCCATAGCCATTCTGGAACTCCTGGGTGTCTTGGGTTACTGGCAGGGCCTTGCCTAGGTCCATCCAGACAGGCTGTACATGTCAGAGGAAGTACTTAAAGCCAGGTGCTCTTGACTCTGGGGCCAGTTCTCTCTCCAATGCCTCTTTCAATAATGTTGCTGTATATCCTTTGTTTTCAATGAGCACTAATGACATCATGGGTAATGTCTTGACCCATGGGCCAACTAGATTTAAGTGAGGCAGAGCTGCACAAAGTCATCAGCCTCATTCTCTCTTCTAGAGTCATCAAAGTCCAGTGGCAGGACAAAAGTCCTGACAAAAGTCAAGACAACTGCAGATGACCCAGAATGCAGTGGGTGACCTTGGCGTCTTCAATGTCTGACCAAACTCTAAGCACTCCGTAGCACCTGCTTCAGCCACCTTCATGAGGATTTGAACAAGTTCTCATCCTGCCAGGGGAAGTCTTCACATGCTTGGGGCAGATACCCCCCCTAACTCACCAACAGACTTGAGACCCATCAGTTACTGTCAACCTGGGTTAGCTCATCTGCTGAGATGATTTTACTAGGGTATGGCTACTGTACATGCTATAGTTTCTTGGAGCCATAGGTGAGGGTTGGGTGCCAGATGGTCACCAAAAGTGGATGAGCAGCCCTGAAAAGGGCTCAGCAAGCCCTCACATCAGAGGTGCTTGTCCTCCTGAACACCCCATAGCCCCCCTCTCAATATAATAAAAGAAACAAAGGAAAAAGCACCAAAAGAAAAGCACATGAAAACAAATTTCACACAAGAAATTGTGTTGGCACAGTCAAAAAATTTAAAGAATTTCTTTTTAAATTTAAAGAAACTAGTAAGAAAAATCACCAGATTGAGTGATTAAGAGGGAGGGACTTGGTATGACTACAAAGTCCCCAGGGAGGGGGAGAAGGGGAAAGAGGCAGGGAGGGATTGAAGCCAGGACTTCTACATCTACATCTACACAAAAAATCATGAGAAAATTCACCAAAATGGAGATTTAGAGAGAAAAATCTAAGGATAACAAATAACCACTTGAAAAAGTTGGATTAACATGATAAAAAATGCTATCTATCTTCAGAGAGAACTGATGAACCCTGAGTACAAAAAAATTCAAGCATATTTTTTTCAATTTATTTTTATTGCTTTTTTTTACAACATGGCAAATATGGAAATATTTTACAGGACTTCATATGTATAATTGACACACTGCTTGCTTTCTAATGGGGTAGGAGAGAGAGAGAGAGAATTTGGAGATCAAAATGTTAAAAAAAATTAATGTTAAAAATGTTTTAAAGTAGAAAAAAATTAGTAAAGTTTTTTGGTGTTTTTTAGTGCCAGGTTAACATAAAATCAGAATCCCTGACAATGCAGTGGAAGCAGAGAGACAAGCTCAGAAATGGACACCTTAACAAGATTTCAGCATACTGCAACAGGTGACTGCTCTAGAGAACAGATCAGAGGGAGCTGGGCTGAGGAAAATAATAAAGTATAAAATAATTTGATCACTTTATTTCATAGAAAAGTTTGCAAAATTATAAGAAATAAACAAGTGGTATGCTACAAACAGAAAGAATCCATAGAACTCTACCAAGAAGACCTTAAAATTCAATTCTCCCAGGCATATTATGATGGAACTTGTAAATTACCAAACAAAACAAAACAAAAAAAACCCTTCATACCACAAGAAAGAATACATCTCTCTTCAAAAACACTGATTTGATTCTTACAAAATTTCTATTTGATTATTGTTCAGTATTTTATTTTTCCCTGTTACATGTAAAAACAAATTTAAACATTCATGTTTTTAAACTTTGAGTTTCAAATTCTCTCCTTTCCTCTCTCCTCCCTCTTCCCTCCCATTGAGAAGGCAAGCAATTCGATATAGGTTATATATGTGCATTTCTTCAAAACATATCCATACCAAAGGGCTATAAAAATGTGCATACCCTTTGATCCAGCAATACCACTTCTAGGTCTGTATTCCAAATAGAAGATAAAAAAGGACCCACATATACAAAAATATTTATAGTAACTCTTGTTGTGGTGGCCAAGAATTGGAAATTGAAGGGGTGCCTATCAATTAGGGAATGGCTGAATAAGTTGTGGTATATGAATCTAATGGAATACTCTTGTACTATAAGAAATGATGAGCCGGCCAACTTCAGAAAAAATCTGGGAAGACTTATATCAACTGATACTGAGTGAAGTGAGCAGAACCAGGAGAACATCGTATACAGTAACAGCCCACAGTATGTGATGACTGATTTTGATAAATTTAGCTTTTCTCAGCAATGCAAGAACCTAAAATAACTCCACAAGACTCATGATGGAAAATGCCATCCACATCCAAGGAAAGAAATTTGGAATCTGAATGTAGATCGAAACAGATTATTTGCTCCATTTTTTGTTTTGTTTTTTCTCTCTCCTGGTTCTTCTCATTTGTTCTAATTCTTCTATATAATATTACTAATGTGAAAATATATTTAATAAAAATGTATATATAAAGCCTGCTGTCTTGGGGAGGGGAGAGGGGAGGGAGGCAGAGAAAATTTAAAACTTATGGAAATAAATGTTGAAAGCTAAAACTAAATTATTAAAAATATTCATAGTAGCCATGTTGTGAATGAAAACAGACACGAAAAAACCTCAAGAAAAATAAAGGAAGTAAAAAGCATATGCTTCAATCTGTATTCAGACACCATCAGTTCTTTCTCTGGGGATGGAGGGCATTTTTCATCATAAGTCCTTCACAGTTGTCTTGGATCATTGTATTGCTAAGAATAGCATTCTCTGCTGATCATCTTACAGTATTGCTGTTACTTCACACACGGTACATTTCACTTTGTATCAGCCCTTGCAACTCTTTCTAGGATTTTCTGAGAACATCTCGATCATTGTTAAGGCACAAGCTCAGTTCTCTCGTGAACGGTCTAGGGTCAAGTAAAGGTGAGGGCTTCTTGAAACCGCTAAGCTCTCACGAGGCCCCCCAGAGAACAGCTGGGAATTGAGGAGTGAGACACGAGTTATCTTGTTTTCCACCCTTCTCAGTGGGAACCTGCTGGGGAGAGCATCTCACCCTTGAGGTTGGTCCGTGGTCTGAGCACACCTTTTGTTAGTTGGCTAAGGGGCTGTCCACGAGCAAACTATGCAGCTGGGAGAGCTTAACTGGGGACAGGAAAGCCTGAGAGATGGGGTTTCCTTTATCCTCAGGAAGGAGAAGGGGGCTCCCACGGGGAGAACTCGCCCTGCATGCTGACATGTAGCTTGTATCCGTAATAAAGCCTACACCTCTGCTTCACTCTGGTGGTCTCTTCTCTCATATGTTTATCCAGCTGGACACCGAAGACATGGAATAGGTAAGAGGACCCGGCAGCCCATGGCATTAGGCCAGACAGATCATCATTTCCCATGATACAATAGTATTTCATTACAATCACATACTACAACTTATTGTCATTTCCCAATTGATGGGTATCCCCTCAATTTCTAATTCTTTACCCCCAGAAAAGAGCCGCTACAAATATTTTTGTATGTATAGGTCCTTTTCCCTTTCATTTTTTTTTTATCTCTTTTTGGATACAGACTGGGTAGCGGTATTGCTAGGTCAAAGAGTATGCATGGTTTTATAGCCCACTGGGCATAGTTCCAAATTGCTCTCCAGAATGGTTGAATCAGTTCACAATTCCACTCACAGTGCATTTATGCCCCAATTTTTCTACATTCCATCCAACATTTTTCATTTTCCTTTTCTGTCCTACTAGACAATCTAATAAATATATAGTACCACAGATTTTTTAAAATTTGCATTGGTCCAATCAATAGTGTAACGCTATAGTGACCCTTTTCTTTATATGGCTATAGATAGCTTTAATTACTTCATTTGAAAACTGTTCATATCTTTTGATCATTTATCAACTAGGGAATGGCTCTTATTTTTATAAATTTGACTCAGTTCTCTATATATTTGAGGAAGCAGGCTTTTATCAGAAAAACTTGCTACAAAATGTTTTTTCATTTGCTATTGTTAGCTGCATTTCCCTCCATCCTATCCCCCCCATTTATTCTATTCTGTCTCTCCTTTCACTCAATCCCTCCTCAAAAGTGTTTTACTTCTGACTACTCCCTCCCCCAATCTGCCCTCCCTTTTTTCACCTCCCCCTACTCTGATCTCCTCCCCCTCTTCCATCCCTGTAGGGTAAGATAGATTTCTATATCCAATTGAATGTGTATGTTATTCCCTCTTTGAACCAATTGCAATGAGAATAAAGTTCACCCACTCCCCCTCCTCTGTAAAAGCTGTAAAAGCTTTTTCTTTCTTCTTTTATGTGAGATTATTTACCCCATTCTACCACTCCCTTTCCCTTTTCCCCAGTACATTCCTCTCTCACCCCTTAATTTTATTTTTTAGATATCATCCCTTCATAATCAACTCACACCTGTGATATCTATCTATATCTATATATCTATATCTATATATCTATATACATACATACATACATATATATATATATATATATATATACACACTCTTTCTATCTGCCCTAATAATGAGAAAGTTCTTATGAATTACAAGTATCATCTTTCCATACAGGAACACAAAGAGTTTAACCTTATTAAGTCCTTTTGATTTCCTTTTCCTGTTTACTTTTTTATGCTTGAGTCTTGTATTTGAAAGCCAAATTTTCTATTCAATTCTGGTCTTTTCCTCAAGAATACTTGAAAGGTCTTTATTTCTTTGAATATGCATGTTTTCCCCTGAAGGATTATTCTCAGTTTTTCTGGGTAGGTAATTCTTGGTTGTAATACTAGTTCCTTTGCCCTCCTGAATATCATATTCCAAGCCCTCTGATGCTTTAAGACAGAAGTTGCTAAATCTTGTGTTATTCTGACTGTGACTCCACCATATTTGACTTGTTTCTGTCTGGCTGCTTGTAATGTCTTCTCTTTGATCTGGGAGTTCCGGAATTTGGCTACAATATTCCTTGGAGTTTCCATTTTGGGATCTCTTTCAGAAGTCGATTGGTGGATTCCTTTAATTCCTATTTTATCCGCTGGTTCGAGAATATCATGGCAGTTTTCCTTGATAATTTCTTGAAAGATAATGTCTAGTCTTTTTTGATTATGACTTTCAGGTAGTCCAATAATTTTAAAATTATCTCTTCTGGATCTATTTTCTAGGTCAGTTGTTTTTCCAATGAGATATTTCACACTGTCTTCTATTTTTTCATTCTCTTGATTTTGTTTTATTGTTCCGTGATTTTTTATAAAATCACTAGCTTCCATTTGCTGAATTCTAATTTTTAACTTTAATTCTAATTGTTTTCTTCAGTGAGGTTTTGTACTTCCTTTTCCATTTGGCCTATTCTATTTTTTAATGAGATTTTTTCTTCAGTGAATTTTTGTGCCTCTCCATGTGACCAGTTCTGATTTTTTAAGGCATTCTTCTCCCCATTGGTTTTTTGGATCTCTTTATCATTTGGTCTAATCTGTCTTTTAAGATGCTATTTTCTTCAGTATTTTTTGGTGTTTCTTTTACCAAGTTGTTGACTTATTAATTTTCTTGTATCAATCTCATTTCTCTTCTCATTTTTTCCTGAATTGTTGGTTGGGATAGATAGATAGATAGACAGACAGACAGATATATATATATATAAGAAAGAGTGGTCTCCAGACTTGTGACCTCACATTTAGCCTAGTTTAATGCTTTTCAACTAAGTTATCATTTTACTGCCACTGTATTCCCATAACATGTAGGCAGCGGGGTGGTACAGTGGACTTGGTCAGGAAGACCTAAGTTCGAATCCATGGGTATTTAACCATTATATTCATACTATAATTTGTTCAGCAAATCCCCACTTTGGGGCCAGTTTTCAGGCAAAGGGTTAGCCATGGCAGCTGTCTGGTGGGGCAATGGGAGCATGCTCCAGTAGTAAAAAGAGAGTTTCCAGTGAGAGAGATGGGCTGAGAGGGGAGCGGGGTGTCTCCGGGACTCAGGCCCCCTCAGGAGGCAGCGGCAGCTGCAGCGGCAGAGGCAGCAGGTGGCCAGAAGCTCCCACAGCAGGCAGGAGCTCCATTACTGAAGGTCTCTGCATAAACCCCCTTAGAAAACTGAGCCTGGGAGGCAGCCCTGCCCCCACCTGAATAGCAGCCAGGCCTGCCACCAAAAGTCCTGAGGCTGGGGAACAGCATTTGAATCTCAGACCCCAAGCACTAGCTGGGCAGATACGGGCGGGGGTGGAGAGGACTCTCAGAAGTCAAGTAACTGACTTGGAAAATGCACAGAAAAGGGAAAAAAACTAAGACCATAGAAAGTTATTTTCTTGGTGAAAAAAATATTAGCTCTTTTCCTTTCTGAGGAAGAGGAACAATGCTTACCATCAGGAAAAGACATAGGAGTCAAGGCCTCTGTATCTCAAACATCTGAAATAGATATCCCATGGGCTCAGGCCATGGAAGAGCTCAAAAAGGATTTTGAAAATCAAGTTAGACAAGTAGAGGAAAAACTGGGAAAAGAAATGAGAGAGATGCAAGAAAAGCATGAAAAACAGGTCAATACCTTAATAAAGGAGACCCAAAAAAATGCTGAAGAAAATAACACCTTGAAAAATAGGCTAACTCAATTGGCAAAAGAGGTTCAAAAAGCCAATGAGGAGAAGAATGCTTTCAAAAGCAGAATTAGCCAAGTGGAAAAAG
>JAQQSK010009547.1:0-13048 GCA_028658325.1 Potorous gilbertii | reverse complement strand
CCCATATCCAGTTTCAAGAGACCATTGAGAGAACCTCTGTTTTCAACTCCAGGGCATCCCTTCAACTATTCTTCTTTCTGACACCAAGGAACATGAAGAGGCAGGTCAGTGTCTCTCCCAAGATAGACCGCAGGGAATCCCTTCCCTTGATACACTATTGATCAGCATGTCCCACGAAGAGGCAGTTAGAAACAGCTCCCAAGACCCAACAGCATTCAAGCCACTGACTCTGCCAATTCTTGCTTCAATCCAGAATCAGGAGATAGCTGAGAACAACTCCCAAGGTCATACTCTACAGGAGATCTCCTCCACCCCACATTCCTGTACATAGAATCAAGGGAACCATGAATACCACCTCCCAAATCCAGGTTTCATTTGTCCAGCTCCACTTCCCTGCCCACATGGACCCCCACAATTCTTCCCTCCACCTCTGTATTTCTTTCCCCACATCTGTATCCAAGCACAATAGGAACCTAAAAGTAAAGACATAATTTTGTCAAACACAAGGCATTCATTCATGTTTCCTACTTTGGAGAGGACTTGCCTGTTGGAGATTTTGGCTGGGTCCTTGCACTCCTGCTTTCATGTCCTCATTTCATTTTCCAATTGGCTGGATATGTCTAAATAAACCAAGACACTCTACACATTTTGAGAAGTCATCTGTCTGAAGAACAGAGGAAGTGTTGTGGGAATACCACATTTAAGAGAATAAACCAAGACTGAGTAGGAGGTCCATGTGATGGGAATTGAGTGGGGGGAGAGTTCAGTTGCACCATTGGTAGCTCCTCCTCCTGGAGACAGGGTGAGGATCTCTAGACAGTGGAGAACATTAGATCTAAACTATGTCCTCTTCCATTCCAAAGTCCCCCATGCAATGTTTGCTCTGCTCATTTTCTATGAACCCTGAGAAAACCATGTCTCTCCTTGCCCTATAAGCACCATTAAGTTAGGAAATACATCAACCTGTCCTTAGAAATGCTCCCCATTAGGTGGGCACCTGACTCTCAAGACCAAAACTGTAGCTTAGATCCCCATCACATTAAGAACTTGATGATGGTCAATGACCCTATTATCTCTCTGCCTCCAGGCTCTTGCCCACCTTCACATATAGCCTCGGGACATCATATGGTGGGAGAGACTGGAAAGATTATGTTTTACAACCTTTAAATTGATGAATGGAAAAACTGAGGCACAGAGCCTAAATGAGTGGTTTCAGCAGAGCTGATATTTGGTGCTAGGGTTTTTAACTATAAATGTGACGTTCTAACAAGTACAAAGGAGAGGTCCAGAACTTGTTCTAAGAACTATGAGGAAGAAAAGGCCAATTCCCACTGGGAGAAGAAGGTGGAGAGACTCATCCCATACATTCTTTAATGCTACTCTGGTGAGGTTGGACCAGCTCCCTCAGTTCTTCCCCATGATTCCAACCTGCAGAGATCTCCTTTCTACAAATCCCATGAGGATTTCTGTGAAGCAAGGAAGCGGACCAGGCATTCCTTACAGGCCTTCTCTAGTGCTTTACTTCAAATCCCAAAAGAGGTGAACTATCAAGCAGAGTGGTTTGAGATGGACTCATGATTACTTCTGCTCCTTGCATTTCCCAGGTGTCCCCAGGGGACAAAACCCACCCCCACCACTACCCTCCAAGAGATTCATTGTTGCTGACCCCAGCTCAGCACCAGGTAAGCTGCCAGACTCCTACAGACTCCAGAGTAGGTGGAAGCACCTGAAGCCCCAGCACACAAAGCCAGGGACCACGTCCCTGGCTCCCAGCACAAGAATCTTGGGTCAATGAACCTTGTGTTCCATTAGGAGAGCTCAACTTTAAAATCCACGAAACATGCAAACACTCTGAACAAAAAACAAAAACAGACAATAACCATATATTCTTTTTTGGGGAAAGGGGAGGCCAAAACAAAAATTCAGAAGAGGACCACATTGTCAATATACCCAAATCTGAAACCTCAGAGGGGAATATAAACTGGTCCCAAGAACAAAAAGACTTCTTCCAAGAACTCAAGGACTCTGCAAGTCAAGTAAGAGAGGCAGAAGAAAAATTGGGGAATGAAATGAGAGGTATGAGAAAGTCAATATCTTGGAAAAGGAAGGACAAAAACAGATTGTAAAAAACAGTTCCTGGAAAAGCAGAATTGGCCAAACAGAAAAGGAGGCATAAATGCTCACTGAAGAGAAGTCCTTCAAAAGTAAAATGGACAAAGTGGAAACGGAGGAACAAAATCAAATTGAAGAAAACAATTAATTAAAAACGGTAACTGGGCAAATAGAAGCTAATGAGTCATCAAGAACCAATCAAACAATATCAAAAATAGAAGAAACATAGAAGAGGTCATTGGAAAGAACAACAGAGTTAGAAAATAGATCCAAGAGACACAATCAAACAATTATCATTCTACCTAAAAGCCACGAGAAAAGGGCCTGGACAGCATCTTCCAATAAATCATCAAAGGAAACTTCCCTGAGGCAAAATAGTCATTGAAACAATCCACAGATCACCTCCTTTCTGAAAGAGATCCCAAATCGAAAATGCCAAGATACACTATAACCAAATCCACAATGATCAGGTCAATGAGAAAATACTGCAAGCAGCCAGGAAGAAATAATTCAAATATGATGGAACCACAGTCAGAATGACACAGGACCTTACAGCATCTACATTATAAGGGTGGGGGTCCAAGGCCTCAGCATAAGGCTGGCAAAACACATGAATAGGACAATTTGCTGTCCTCTCAACCTTCACAGAGGAGCAGAGGAAATGGGTTGCTGGGATTGTAGGGGAAGGGGAAATTGAAGCCCTCCAAGCAATTAGAGTCCAAGATGTCACCCTGAGTTGCTGTGCAACATCACTCCCTTCATGTCAGATCCCAGAGCAGGAAGTAACCAGATCCAAGAGTCTATAGACAATGGAGAGCAGGCCTTAAGATTGGACTCAGTCTTTCATCGAGGCCTCCAACGTCATTTAAAGTTGGAAGGTCAGGAATTAGAAAAGGTGCATTCCCTGGCACTAGTGAGCAGTGAGGCAATCATAATTGCCATGTACATGTTCATTCATTGGTAAACTGGGTACAACCTTATTGGAGAGCAGCAAGCTAGTCTCCAAGCCAGGAAGACCTGACATCAAGGTCTGCCTCTGAAATCTCCTGAGACCCCAAGAGCTTTATTTGTAGCAATGGGCCAAACAGCAAGGCAAGTGAGGGGGCATGTGTCCAGGAGGTGCCAAATTTGTTCCTTCTCCTTAACATGCTGGCATTGGTTACCTCACACAGTTGTAGGCTGGGGAACCATGGAGGTATGTAATGGTGCCTTTAAAATCCAACTCCAACATCACTCCCTTCAGAGTCAGACAGGGACAGTCTATCTCCCAAGTCCAACTATATGTCAGACTTCAAAGCAAGGAAGCACTACTGGCAAAGGACTACAGGAAATACAGAGCAGGCAGGGCTCAAAGTAGGACTTAGCAGGTCTCCTGGAGCTCCCATCCATCCACAGGATCATAGAAGATGGCATTGAGGCCTGGGATGGGCACAATCCCAGATACTGGAGGCTGTCCAGAGCTCTAATCATTTCTTCACATCTCCTCCAGCCACTGCAAAAAGCCAGAAACCTCATCCTTCTGTTCCCCAAGGGGACCCATGTAGCCCAGAATCCATTCAAGTCCTGCTGGATGTGTGGCCTTCCCATGATAGCCAGGCTATGAAGGAAGCTAGGAAGAGACTCCAGATGATCTACAGAGGTATAGTCAGCTGCTAACACAAGGAAGTTATGCAGAGAAGCTAGGTGCAGTGTCAGGAAATGATGCTGACTTTAGAAGATTTGTACTTCTCCATCCAGGAAGCCAACCAGAAAAGTCAGAGGGAACCCATCCCCTGCCAATTTTATGAGGGCTTGGAAAAACTCCTGCCCTTTTTACATGGCTGGCATAAAGGCTTTGGGCATGAAGTCCCTGATGCTAAGTTCACAGGCTATTAACCTTCAGGTAAGTACTGGGAAAATGGAGTTAGCAGGACCACACTGTACAGGCAGGACACCTCAGGGGACCCATGAGTCACAGGAGAACACTAGAAGACACCATCAGGGTGAAGTCCTTCCCATTATTCTCCCCTTGTCTAATAATACATGTGGCCCTGGGGTTCCTCTGATGCCTCACCTGGGGGAAGGAACAGGGAGGACATGGACAGAGAGCTTCTAAGAAAACACTTTCAACTTTGTTTATGTCTTTGCCTGTCACATTCACAGGGGCATAGAGTTGGAACCCTACACCAAGGTGGATTCCTCCCTGGAATGTCCTCCCCAACATCAACCCCAGATCAGCCCAGGCCAGGCAAAACCCCTTCATGATATTCAGCAAGAGACAAGTAAGAATACCTCCCAGTATCAACACTAAGAGATCTCTTTGGCTGGTAGAGCCTTTACCAACATGGCAATGAAGTGACAGCAGTGACACACACAGGATTCATCCTCTATAATCTCTGTTGGTAATACAATGAGAAGATGACTGAGAATACCCTCCCGCTTCATCCCCAGGTGACTCCTTTCACTGGTAGCCCATTACCCTCAGGGATTAAGAAGAGGTACCTAAGGCCAGCCCCTTGCTTCATGCCCAGGAGATCACTAGCACTTTTGACCATCACAAACAATGAAAACTGGGGAGGCTGTGGAAATGTCTCTAGATTTGGGGGCCATAGGCCTGAGTTCTTCTCCTATGACATTCATTCACTAGAGGATCTTAAATGACCCTGACCCCCTCTGAGCCTCAGTTTCCTCCTCTTCACATGGTGGGGTGGGGGAGACAAAGCTGGGCTCAAATGGCCCCTAAGGTCCTTTGCCACTCTTCATCTTGTTCTTCTCTTGGAAAGAGGAAAAAAAAAACCATGGCCAATGCCACAAAGGCAGAGAGTGCCCTCCCTGGTCAGAGCTCACCTGCACCAATATGTTCTGTGTCCAGCACTCTTTTTCAGCAAGGGCACTGATGACTTAGTGTCCGGAGGAGGGCAGGGGCAGCTACTTCAAAGCTATTGTAGAAGTTGAAGGAGCAGATGTTGGCCTTGGGAAGACCTGGGGCAGATCCATCTATCTTCACATATTCAAAAGGCTGTCACTTGAAAAAGGAATTTGATGTCTGCTTGTCACCAGAGGTTAGAACTGGGAAACATGGGTGGTCATGGCAAAGAGAGAAAGGTGTCTAACAATGGAAGGAATGGACGAAGGGAAGTGGTCCCCTCTCCAGAGAACTATGGGCAATGTCAGAGAGACTTCCTTTTAAGGCTGGTGGGGTTGAGCATTGGTGTTCAGTAGCAGGTTGGACTGACCTCTGTAGTCCTTCCTGACATTAGAAGAATATTAAAAGGGGGGGAATCCAAGGCCTCAAGGAATAAGGCTGGTAAAGCACATGCTTGAGGACTCTTTCCCTTCATTTTAGCCTTCATATCAAAAATATGGAAAGCAGATAAGAAGGCTTGAGACAAGTGGGCGTCATCCAAGCCCCTCCTGTCCCTGGATAATTACTAAGTATGTTGAGAGGGTGTGAGGAAGTTTGACAGTATCCTCATACCCACCCCACTTCTAGCCATTTTCTTCCTACTCCTTTTTGGTCTTTGTTTAATCTCTGCCATACATGTGTCTTCTAGGTTCTATATCCTCCATTTATAGATGACAGCTCAAGCTAGGTACCAACTGCTGTCCAAGACCATGACCCATTACCCTCTGAACCTGATGTCAGCCAAGTTCCCAACACTAGCTACAGACCCAATCCCTCAAATGGCAGGATGTGTGAGATAGGGACAGATCAATGTCCTCTCTCAGCATGAAGCAGTTTCAGAAGCTGAGACCTTCATCCCTTGCCCCAAAAGATTTTAAGTCCTATCTGTTCAAGGGGGGAAAGATGGGGTACTTGGGTGCATGTGCTTGGGCCCCAACCCTAAAAATCACCTTTTTCTTTAAAAATCACCATTTCTCCCAAGCCTCAAAACACTATCCCAGGCAGTTTCTCCCCAGCCCAAGGACACAACCTGCCTCAGCAACAACTGTTATCTCCCTTCCTAATACAGCAGCCAGCTGCACCTATAGAAATTATTAGTCTGAACCATCTGTGTACTGACTGAATTGGCTGTGTTCTGGGTCATAACGACATTTACTACTCACTGACAAGCATGTGTATCCTAAACTTAGACATACGTATACTCCCTTACATTTGTCATGTCTAACAAGACATTGATGAGAGCAGCCTGGTGTGCCTTAGTTAGTCCTAACCACTAGCTGACTTAGTGACTTAGGTTTTAGGCCCAAAACCTCACCTCCAGATAGCCCGCCCCGCTTTGGCCATGTCCTGATAAACTCTGGGTAAAATACCTGCACAGTAAAAACCAAAAGTGCATGTTCCTTGAAGAACCACTCCTTAACCACTCCCTAATCCTGCCCTGAATCATATAGTTAGTATATGTGGCACAAGTTTTACTACAGAATATCCTATATAAACTTTACCTCTAACCCTGAAGGTTGTAGAACCTTAAGAACTTTTACCCAGTGAAAAGTGTAATAAATCTCTACATTGACCCCAACAATGCTTGAATTTGTGAATCCTTCTCCAAAGAGCCCACGCAGGGAATTCCAGTCTTGGAGTTCCTGTGTCCCCCCCACACCCTGATTCTAACCCTTATCAGAGAGGCTCACCCCTACACCTTTTTCAGATGCTGCTCTGTCAGTTTGGACCAGAGCACTCAGTCCTTCTCAATGACTGCAACTTGCAGAGATTTCCTTTTTCTGAATGTCTTTAAGATTTGTGTGCACCAAAGGAGCTAGACATTCATTCCTTATAGGCCCTCGCTGCTCCTTCACTTGGCCATGAGCATGTATTCTAAATATGACAACAGGAAAGATCAAAATACAAATTCAGAAGTGGACAACATTGTTAATATACCCAAATCTGAAACCTCAGATGGGAATATAAACTGGTCCCATGCAAAAAAGCCTTCTTCACAGAACTCAAGAAAGATTCTGCAAGTCAAATAAGATAGAAGAAAAATTGAGAAAAGAAAAAAGAGGTATGCAAGAGAGTCAATAGCTCAGAATAGGAAGCACAAAAATTGACTGTAGAAAACAGCTCCTTGAAATGTAAAATTGGCCAAATGGAAAGGGAGGCCTCAATAATCACTAAAGAGAAAAACTCCTTAAAAAGTAAAATGGACAAAGTAGAAAAAGAGGCACAAGATCTAACTGAAGAAAATAATTAAGTGAAAATTAGAACTGGGCAAAGTAAAGCTAATAAGTCATCAAGAATCAGTCAGACAAAATCAAAAACAGAAGAAAGAAAAAACAGTCCATTGGAAAAGCCTGGAAAACAGATCCAAGAGAGGCAACTGAACAATCATTGCTCTACATGAAATCCATGAGGAAATAGAGCCTGAACAGAATCTTCCAAGAAATCAAAGAAAATTGCCCTGAGGTCCTAGAACCAGAGGTAAAATAGTCTTTGAAAGAATCCACAGATTACCTCCTGAAAGAGATCTCAAATTGAAAACTCCAAGGAACATTGTAGCCAAATTTCAAAATTATCAGGTCGATGAGAAAATACTGCAAGCAGCCAGAAAGAAATAATTTAAATATCATGGAACCACAGTCAGGATTACATTGCAGCATCTACATTATAAGGATGGGGATCCAAGGCATCAGAATGAGGCTGGTAAAGTACATGTTAAGACACTTTGCCCTCCTTTCAGCCTTCACAGAAGGGCAGAGGAAATGAGCAGCTGGGACTGTAGGGGAACAGAAAAGGTGAAGTCCTCCAAGTAATTGGAGTTCAAGCTGTAACCCAGACTTGCTATGCAATGTCACTCTCTTCATGATAGACCTGAAAGCAGGAATGCACCAGGTCCAAAGGGTTACAGGCAACAGAGAGAAGGGTTTAAGCTTGGACTCAGTATCTTTGGCCTGCTTCCTGGAGGCCCCATCTATCCACAGGATAATAGAGGATGACATCTAGGCCAGGGATGGACATAACTGTTAGCCTAGGCTGTCCAGAGCTCTAACCATTTCTTCATATATCCTCCAGCTACTAGAAAAAGCCAGAGATCTCAACTTCTGCTCCCCAATCAGACCAACGAAGCCCAGAGTCCATTCAAGTCCTGCTGGATTTGTGGGTCTCCCCCTGATATCCAGGCTATGAAAGAAGCTAGGAAGGGACTCTAGATGATCTACAGAAGTATAGCCAGCCAGACACACAAGGATGGTATACAGAGATCGGTGCAGTGGTAGAAGATGATGCTGACTTTGGAAGATTTTGACTATCTATCCAGGAGATCAATCGGAAAAAAGAGGAGGAAATGATCACCTGCTCAATTTGTGAGGGCTTAGAAAAGGTCCTTCCATTCACATATGCCTGGCATGAAGGCCCTGAGCATGAAGTCCCTGATGCTGAACCCACAGCCTCAGGCAAGTGCTAGGAAAAAAATAGATGGACCAGGGGCCACACTGCCCAGGCAGGACACCTCAGGGGTCTCTGCTCTTCCAAGAGGGCCCCAGAAGGGGTCATCAGAGTGAAGTCCTTCCCATGGCTCTCCTCTGTGAATACATGTGAGTCTGGGTTCCATCTGAAGTCCCACCTGGGAGCCAGCACAAGGATAAGGGAACATGGGTATAGAGTGTCTAGGAATAAACTTTTGAATACTTTTATCCCTTATTTTCATAGGGGGATGGATTTGGAAGCTCATACTAGTTTGGATTCCTCCCTGGCTAGGTCAGGGGCTACCTCAGGTGATCACCTTGAATGGAGCCTCCATTTTCCAAAGACAGAAAAGAAAGACAGACAAGAGGCTCAAGGAGCCACCATGATCCCACGAACTTCCAGCACTTTTATCTACATCCCAAATCATATCACCAATGCAAACAGCCCCTAAGGTATAACACAGAACACTCTGGAGACCCCAAGGCCTCTCATCTCTCTTAAGAATCACTTCACCCAGGAGCACACATTGCAACATGCACTACAGATCATCCCATTTCAGCCAATACCACTTTCCTATATCCAGCATTAAAGGACCATTGAAAACAAAACCTGTTTTCAACCCCAAGATATTCTTTCAACTATTCCTGTTTCTGGCATCATGGAAGATGAAGATCCAGGTCAATATATGTCCCAAGATAGACAGCAAGAAATCCTTTCCACCTGTATACATCTGATCAACATGGACAATGAAGAACCACTTGGAAACAGTTCCCAGGACCCAGCAACATGCACCCCACAGACTGTAAACTCTTGATTCAATCCAGAATCTGGGGACAGCTGATACCACCACCGATGATGATACTCCATAGGAGATCTTCCACACCTCAAATCTGTGGTCCTTTCTGACATTCAAGGAACATTATAAAGGTGGAGGAGAGGGTCCCAGGATAAGGGTGTAAATGATAAGGCTGGAAAAGCACATGTTTAGGACACTGTGACCTCCTTTCAGCCTTGACATATAGGCATGGGAAATGAGCAGCTGGGATTATAGGGTAAGGAAAAACCTAAAGCCCTTCAATCACCTGGGGTCCAAACTGTGACCCTGACTTGCTGTGGTATCTGAGCCATATCACATGACTAAGCTGAGGTTGTTTCCCCATCTAGAAAAATCGAAAAATCTCCTCCTCCACAGAGTAGATGGGAGCCAATGGATCTGCAAATGGCAAAGTTTCAGAGAAATGTATTTCCTGCTTCCCATGGACCAGCCTTCAGTCAATGCAGTTGAAGAAGCAGCCATACTATCCCCTCTCTGAAAGGATCCCTCTTCTCCAGAGAGTCACATAGAGTATTTTCAGCATCTGAGAAAATTTAGGCCTTGTCTCTTCCCTACAGGATCACCAGAAAAATGACCGATGGACTTTACAGAATGAATTATCCACTTCCCCAGAAGCGTAAAAGTACAGCAATAATCCTAGAACTACCTGCAGAGCCCTCAGGTACCATCCTCTGCACTTGGACAGTCTGGGTCCATTGAATCCCAAATGGATCTTCTACCCCAACCTCAGCCTGCCTTCAGGTCTCCCACCTCCTCTAAGGTTGGAAGGCCAGGGAATAGAGGAGGTGCAATCCCTGGCATTGGTGGGCAGCGAGGCAATCACCAATTGCCATGAATGTTCTCATTTATGGCAAGCTAGCCTGCAAGCCAGGAAGGCCTGCCTCTGAAATCTCCTGGCTTTGGAGCTTTGGGCAAATCCCTTGAACTCTCAGACCTTGAGATCCCTGAGAGCTTTATTTGTAGGAATGAGGGCCAAAGGCAAGAAAATTGAGGAAGTGCCAGTGTCCAAGAAGTCCCAGTTTCGTTCCTTCTTCTTAAAATGCTGACATTGGTTACCTCACAGAGTTGGATCTTGGGGAACCATGAAGGTGCCTTTGAAATCCAACTCCAACATCACTCCCTTCAGAGTCAGACAGGGACAGTCTATCTCCCAAGTCCAACTATGTGTCAGACTTCAGAGTAGGAAAGCATTACTGGCAAAGAGCTATAGGAAACGCAGAGCAGGGCTCAAGGTTGGACTTAACAGGTTTGGCCTGCTTCCTGGAGCCCCTATCCATCCACAGTATCATAGAGGATGGCATCTAGGCCTGGGATGGGCACAATCCCAGATACTGGAGGCTGTCCAAAGCTCTAATCATTTCTTCACATCTCCTCCAGCCACTGGAAGAAGCCAGAAGCTTCACCCTTCTGTTCTCTAAGGGGACCCATGTAGTCCAGAGTCCATTCAAGTCCTGCTGGATGTGTGGGCCTTCCATGAGACTCCATATGATCTACAGAGGTATAGCCAGCTGCTAACATAAGGAGCGTATGCAGAGTAGCTGCGTCCACCTGTCAGATAATGATGCTGCCTTTAGGAGATTTGTACATCTCTATCCAGGAGTCCAACCAGAAAAGTCATGGGGAATCTATTCCCTGTCCATTTTATGAGAGCTTGGTAAAAGGTCTGCCCTTCTTACATGGCTGGCATGAAGGCTTTGGGCATGAAATCCCTGATGCTGAGCCCACAGGCTACGAACCATCAGGTAAGTACTGGAAAACGGAATTAGCAGGGGACACACTGTACAGGCAGGACACCGTAGGGGACCCATGAGTCACAGGAGGACCCTGCAAGGTGCCATCAGGGTGAAGTCCTTCCCATTGCTCTCCTCTTGTCTAATAATACATGTGACCCTGGGGTACCTATGAAGCCCCACCTGGGGGAAGAAACAGGGACAGGAGGACATGGACAGAAAGCTTCTAAGAAAACACTTCCAACTTTGTTTATATTGTGTTTGTCACATTCACAGGGGCATAGAGTTGGAAGCCCACTCCAACATGAACTTCTCTCTGGAACACCCTCCTCAACATCAACCCCAGATCAGCCCAGGTCAGGCAAAACCCCTTCATGATATTCAGCAAGAGACAGGTGAGAATATCTCCAAGCATCAATACTAAGAGATCCCTTTGGCTGGTAGAGTCTTTACAAACATGGCAATGAAGTGACAGCAGTGACACACACAGGATTCATCCTCTGTAATCTCTGTTGGTAATACAATGAGAAGATGACTAAGAATACCCTCCCACTTCATCCCCAGGTGACTCCTTTCATAGGTAGCCCATTTACCTTCAGGGATTAAGAAGAGGTACCTAAGGCCAGCCCCTTGCTTCATGCCCAGGAGATTGCTATCTCTGATGCCCCTTTGATCATCACAAACAATAAATAGCTAGGGAGGCTGTGGAAATGTCTCTAGATTTGGGGGCCAGAGGCCTGAGTTCTTCTCCTATGACACTCATTCATTAGAGGATCTTAAATGACCCTGACCTTCTCTGAGCCTCAGTTTCCTCCTCTTCACATGGTGGGGTGGGGAAGACAAAAGTAGGTGGTCCCTTGCCACTCTTCATCTTGTTCTTCTCTTGGAAAGAGGAAAAAAAAACCATGGCCAATGCCACAAAGGCATTGCCAGGGAGTACCCTCCCTGGTCAGAGCTCACCTGCAGCAATATGTTCAGTGATGGCCACCCTATTTCAGCAAGGGTATTGAAGACTTAGTGTCCAGAGGAGGGCAGGGGCAGCTACTCTAAAGATGTCATGGAATTTGAAGGAGCAGGGGATTTTGTCTTGGAAAAGGGAAGACCTGGGGCAGACCCAGCTATCCAGAGATCTAACCATTTCTTCATGTCTCCTCCACCCACTGGTAGAAGCCAAAGGCCTCACCTTCTGCTCCCCAATGGGACCAATGATACCCAGATTCCTTTGAAGTCCTGCCGGATGTGTGGGCCTCCCCTGATATTCAGGCTGTGTAGGAAGCTAGGAAAAGACTTCAAATGATCTACAGAGGTGTAGCCAGCTGCTAACACAAGGAGGGACCTCAGGGGTCTGTGCTCTTCCTGGAAAGCACAAGAAGGTATCATCTGGTTGAAATCCTTTCTTTGGAGCTCCCACTTGTCTCACAGGACATGTGACCCCAGAATCCATCTTAAGCCCCAGTTGGGAGTCAGGATAAGGACAGGGAAACACGGGGAGATAGTTTCTAGGAATAGACTTTTGAATATTTTCATCCCTTATCATTTTTATGGGGGCATACAATTGGAACCCTATGCCAGTTGGACCTCCTTCCTGACTGGGCCAGGGGCTACCTCAGGTGATCACATGGAATGGAGCCTCCATTGACCAAATACATAAGAGACAAAGAAGAACAGCCCTCAGGAGCCACCACAGGTGATCCCATGCACCCCCAACACTTTTATCCTACATCTCAAACCAAATGACCAATGGAATCAGTCCCCAAGGTATAACATAGGAGATGTCTTAGATCCCAACGTCTCTCATTTCTCTCAAATCACTTCACCCAGGAACATAAAATCCAACATCCACCACAGATCATCCCATTTCAGCCAATACAACTTCCCCATATCCAGTTTCAAGAGACCATTGAGAGAACCTCTGTTTTCAACTCCAGGGCATCCCTTCAACTATTCTTCTTTCTGACACCAAGGAACATGAAGAGGCAGGTCAGTGTCTCTCCCAAGATAGACCGCAGGGAATCCCTTCCCTTG
>JAQQSK010009546.1:0-13048 GCA_028658325.1 Potorous gilbertii | reverse complement strand
CCTTTTACTCCCCTTTACCCTTATTGCTTCTTCCCTCCCTTTTACCCTCCCTCCCCTTTCAACCCCCTTCCTCTCCTAACTGCTTATAGAGCTAGTTAGGATTATCTGCTTAAGTTTATTGTTCCGTCCTTTAAACAAATCAGATTGAAGCATATTTCAAAGAGCAAAAATAAACTGGTGACATGCCCAAGAATAGGAACTGGGAAAAAAGAATGAAGCAAGTGAATATTTGATGAACTGACTTTCAGGTATTTGTAATAACAAGACCAGAACTCAATGGAAAGTCTGATGTAAAAGATCCCAAAGAAATATAAGAAAAACATCAAAGACTTTATAAGAAACTATCAAGATCAAACTACTTACTTATTATATACTTGAAAATGGTATTTATAATTAGTGTTTAAATTATAAGAAAAAGACTACAAATGCTATAAGGGTGTATAAGAAGGGTTTGCTTCCTGTACTGTGCATAGAAGATTTTATGAAGGAATTTGAGCAGGGGATTGAAAAGTAGATGGGATTTAAATAGGCATCTGTAGCCTAGTGAATGGCATAAGGAAAGACATGAGGACTTGAAGAGGGGTAGAATCCTAGCTTAGTGCTCACTGAAATAGCACCTATCTCCTTAGATTTAAATGAATGTAGGAAGTGTGGTTTTACAAGGCAGTGGCCTTGATGGTGAGCTTCAGTGAGACAAAATCAAGTTGCCCAGTTGAAGTATAACATTAGTACTCCACAGCTGTGGACTTCTGGGAAATAGTTATCAACCAGGAAAGGTATTTGTGTGTACATTTAAGATGTGTGTGTGTGTGTATGTGTGTGTGTGTGTGTGTATGTTTTTGTAGAGGCCAATGAGAACCACTCAGAATAGCAAAGTCGTTCACAATTTATCATACAACGTTTAGTCATAACTTTTTAAGTTAGTCCTAACTTTTTTTTCTATGCTAATTGACAGATAATATGCTTTTCCTTATCCACAAAGAAATATGTCACTGATATCCTCAACTGGTCAGAGTATTCTCTTTGTTTAAAAGTGGTATATTCACGGCTTAGATTCACTTGTCTAACCTAGTCTTCTTACAGATGAGAAAACTGAAGCCCAGAAAAATAAAGTGACACATAACATAGTAGTAATGTAAAATGAAGTCATCTGATTTCCAACTCAGTGTTTATTCCACTGCATCCACTATACTTCTTCTGCTTTCAGTTTTGTTTTGTTTTGTTTCCAAAATGCTAGGTGGATCAAATTATGTATCTTCAGTGTATTTATAAACTCCTGTGGGATATAGCCAATCAAGCCATATTTATTTATTGAGTGCCTAGCATTTGATAAGAACTATACTAAGTACTGGGGATGCAAAAAGAGGCAAACGACTGTCCCCGACCTCAAAGGGCTCACAACTTTATGGGTGAGACAAAGTAGTAGATAGATAGATAGATGCTTTAGACAAGATAAATAGATTATTACTGAGAGCAACCAGAATTAATAAGGGTTGAGAAAGGCTTCATGTAAAATGTGGAATTTTCCATCATATGCTGAGATAAGGTCAAAATCACTCCATCTGTAATTTTGACATGAACAGTGACATCATAAACAAATTAAGGGAGTATGACAATTTTTTTGTCTATTAGATCTATGGATAAGGGAAAAATTCTTGACCAAACAAGAGATAGAGAGCATTATGAGATGTAAAATGGATAATTTTGATTACATAAAGGTAAAAATGTTTTCCACAAAGTCAGTGCAGCCAAGATTAGAAGAAAACCAGGGGGAAAATTGTAGCAAGTCTCTCTGATAAAGGCCTTATTTTAAAACATATAGTGATAACTGAATTAAGAAGAATTTTTGTAAGAATATGAGTCATTTCTCAACTGATAAATTGTGAAAGGATATGAACAGATAGTTCTCAGGGGAAGAAATCAAAGGTATCTGTAGTCATATGAAAAAGTATTCCAATTCACTGTTGATTAGAAATACAAAAATTAAAACAATTCTGAGGTACCATACCATACCTAAAAAATTGGTTAATAGTAAGGAAAAGGAAAATAACAAATGTTGGAGGAGATATGAAAAAATAGGGGTGCTCATGCACTGTTGGTGAAATTTTGAACTGATCCACCCATTTTGGAGACCAATGTGGAACTATACCCAAGGGGCTAAAAAACTGTGCATAATCATTGACCTAGCTATACCACTACTAGGTCTATATCCCAAAGAGATTTTTAAAATATTAAAGGACTGTTTTATGTGAAAATATTTATACCATCTCTTTTTGTGTTGGCAAAGAATTGGAATTTGAGGGAATGTCTATCAATTGAGGAAGGGTCAAACAAATTGTGGTATATGATTTTGATGGAATAGCATTGTGTTATAAGAAATAACAAGTGTGACACTTTCAGAAAAACCTTGAACGACTTACATAAACTGATGCAAAGTGAAGTGAGTAGAATGTAGAGAACCTTGGACACAATAATAGCAACGTTGTATGATAAATTGTGAATGACTTTGCTATTCTGAGCAATATACTGATCCAAGAAAATTTCAAAGAATATATGAAAAATTCTACTTAACTTTAGTAAAATTACTGATGGAGTATAAATAAATATTGAACCATACTAAAAAAAATCCTTTTTTAATATTCATGATGTTTTTTGGTCTTCATTTTGGTTTTCATTTGCTTCATGACTGATATGGAAATTTTCATGACTGATCATGCATAATCTATAGCAAATTATTTATTTTATCACATAGAGGAGCCAGAAAGAAAGAAACGAAAATTTGCAAGTCAAAATTTATTTTATTATTATTATTATTTTATTTATTTAACTTTTCAACATTCATTCCCACAAAATTTTGGGTTCCAAATTTTCTTCCCGTTTCTTCCCTCTCCCCCCCCCAAAATGCCAAGGATTCTAATTGCCCCTATCACCAATCAGTCCTCTCTTCTAACATCCCTCCCTTCCCTTACCCCAGCTTCTCTTTTTTCCTGAAGGGCAAGATAACTTTCTATACCCCATTACTTGTATTTCTTATTTCATAGTTGCAAGAACAATACTCAACAGTTGTTCCTAAAACTTTGAATTCCAACTTCTCCCCATCCCTCCCATATAGACCATATCTGTGTAGTTTTGCAAATGGCTTTTTTAATAGTCCTGTTGTGTAAGACTAACTATATTTCCCTGTGTCCTATCCTGCCTCCTATTTCTTCCATTATCTCTTTTGACCTTGCCCCTCCCCAAGAGTGTTGACTTCAAATTGCTCCCTCCTCCAATTGCCCTCCCTTCCATCATCCCCTCCACCCTGCCTATCCCCTTCTCTCCCACTTTCCTGTATTGTAAGATAGGTTTTCATACCAAAAGGAGTGTGCATTTTATTCTTTCCTTGAGTCAAATGTGAGGAGAGTAAGCTTCATGTTTTTTCTCTCACCTCCTCTTTTTTTCCTCCACTGAAAAGCCTTTTACTTGCTTCTTTTATGAGAGATAATTTTCCCCATTCCATTTCTCCCTTTCTCCTCCCAATATATTTCTCTCTCACCACTTAATTTCATTTTTTTAAGATATGATCCCATCCTATTTAGTTCACCCTGTGCTCTCTCTCTCTCTCTCTCTCTCTCTCTCTGTGTGTGTGTGTGTGTGTGTGTGTGTGTGTGTGTGTGTGTAATTCCACCAACTACCCAGATATTGAAAAAAGTTTCAAGAGTTACAAATATTGTCTTTCCATATAAGAATATAAATAGTTCAACTTTAGTAAGCCCCTTATGATTTCTCTTTTCTGTTTACTTTTCATGCTTCTCTTAATTCTTATGTTTAAAGGTCAAATTTTCTTTTCAGCTCTGGTCTTTTCATCAAGAATGCTTGAAAGTCCTCTATTTCGTTGAAAGACAATAATTTCCCCTGAAGTATTACACTCAGTTTTTCTGGGTAGATGATTCTTGGTTTTAGTCCTAGTTCCTTTGACTTCTGGAATATCATA
Source organism: Potorous gilbertii (assembly GCA_028658325.1). NCBI lineage: Eukaryota > Metazoa > Chordata > Mammalia > Diprotodontia > Potoroidae > Potorous > Potorous gilbertii. Next base: position 9,075 of record JAQQSK010009546.1, on the reverse strand, counting down.
TTCCATGCCATTCAATCGCTTAATGTAGAAGCTGCTAGAAATTGTATTATCCTGTTTATATTTCCACAATACTTGAATTGTTTCTTTCTAGCTGCTTGCAATATTTTCTCCTTAAACTGGGAACTCTGGAATTTGGCCACACTGTTCCTAGGAGTTTTGTTTTTGGATCTCTTTCCAGTAGTGATTGTTGGATTCTTTCAATATTTATTTTGCCCCCTGATTCTAGAATATCAGGGCAGTTTTCCTTGATAATTTCATGAATGATGATGTCTAGGTTCTTTTTTTGATCATGGCTTTCAGGTAGTCACATAGTTTTTAAATTGGCTCTCCTGGATTTTTTTTCCATGAGGTATTTTTCAATGAGGTATTTCACATTTTGTTATTCTTTTGGTTTTGTTTTGTGATTTCTCGTTTTCTCATAAAGTCATTAGCCTCCATCTGTTCCATTCTAATTTTGAGAGAACTATTTTCTTCAGTGATCTTCTGGAGTTCCTTTTCCATTTGGCTAATTCTGCTTTTTAGAGCATTCTTTTCCTCATTGGCTTTTTGAACCTCTTTTGCCAACTGAGTTAGTCTATTTTTCAAGGTGTCATTTTCTTCATCATTTTTTGGGGTCTCCTTTAGCCAGGTGTTGACCTGCTTTTCATGCTTTTTCTTGCATCTCTCTCATTTCTCTTCCCAGTTTTTGCTCCACCTCTCTTACTTGATTTTCAAAATCCTTTTTGAGCTCTTCCATGACCTGAGCCCACTGAATATTTATTTTGGATGTTTGGGATACAGAAGCCTTGACTTTTATGTTTTTCCCTGATCGTAAGTTTTGTTCTTCCTCATTCAAAAGGATGGGAGAAGATATCTGTTCACCAATAAAGTAACCTTCTATGGTTTTATTTTTTTTCCCTTTTTTGGGCATTTTCTAAATCAGTTACTTGACTTTTGGGTCCTTTGTCAAGGGTAGGGTATACTCTGGGGACTTGTAAGATATCAGTTCCTCCAAGGTGGCATAATCAAGCATGTACTGCTCTGAGTGCAAGAAGGGATTTTTGTGCCCAGAGTCTTAGCAGAATTTCCTCTCCACAGGCACCTGACCTCCAGTTCTGCCAAGCTATCACTGGGGGAGTGGGATTCAGTCAAGCTATAGGGGCAGGGCCACCACTCAGTGCAAGAGAAAGACCAGCTCCCTCAGCGCCCCCAGGGTTTTTTATGATTCAGCAATTGTCTTGGGCTGCTGTAGAGGCTGCCTTGAGAACTACTGCCACCTGCACAATGTGCCCTCTGTGCCAGCTGCCTAAGGCCAAGCTATGGGAAGTCCCTTCTCCCTTCCTGGTCAGCTGAAAAAACCCCTGTCACTCACCTTTGGGGCCTGTGAGTTGAGGGATCTGAGAACCCCCTGCTGCTGTGACTGTGGAATCCAAGGCTGGAGATTTCACCCCTAAGAGCCCCATCATATGGCCAAGGTTGGTTGGGCTGTGCTCTACATCACACCCAACAGACATTTCCCATGGGCCTTTCAGGTCACCCTGGGCTGGAAATCTCCTCCACTCTGTTGTTCTCCACTTCTGCTGCTCCAGAATTTTTTGAGAGTCCCTCTCTCAAGGTATTTTATGGGCTGTGTGGGGAGACCTTGTATATGTGTGTCTTTCTACCCCGCCATCTTGGTTCTGCCCACTTTGGGTTTTCAAAGTGGGGGTCTGCTTAGCAACTTCTCAGAGTCTCACCTGACACACAAATCTTCCAAAAAGTAAGCCCCTCAAAATTTAGTTTTTAAAAAAATCATTCTAAAATATTTACATGTAATTAAGAAATATATAAAACATGAATTTTATTTGGGAATTGAAGGAATTTAGCTAAGTCAGTAGGCAAATTTTAGGGAAATTATTCCAGGCATGAAGTACAGTAAGAGAAAATCCCCAGAGACAAAAGATGGAATGTCTTGCTCATGGAATAAGATTATCTGACAGCTACAAAAATGGAAAGGTAGAAGAAGCATGTCTTAAAATGGGATTAAATGTCAGTTATAGGATTTGTATTTGATCCTGGAGGCAATAGGAAGTCACTGAAATTTATTGAACAGGGTGGGTGACCTACACACTAGAAAATCACTGAACAAAGGATGAATTATACAGGAGGTCTTAAAGAAACAACCATGTGACAACAAATTAAAGAAGTCAAATCCATAATTCCTTCACTTATCGTGTGAGATTTAAAATCTTTGTAAATAGTTATTTATTTATTGTTGAGTCATTTCAGTCATATTCAACTCTTCATTGCTCCATGTGATGGAAATGAGGTAAACGGTTAAATGACTTGTCCAGAGTTACATAGCTAATAAGTGCCTGAGGTTGGATTTGAACTCAGATAGTCCTGACTCTAAGCTTCATGTTCTATCCATTGAACCATCTAGCTACTATACACACATATGTGTGTGTGTGTGTGTGTGTGTGTGTGTGTGTGTGTGTGTATATAATGAGTAATGGCATTACATGTGATACCTTGACTTGCATGTTAATTGGATTTAGGTGAGGTGAAATTGTACGAAGTCATCCACCTCACTCTATCTTCCTATTGTCCAGTGTCAAAAAAAAAAGTCAGGATAACTGGTGATGGTCCATGATGAATTAGATGATCTTTGTCTGAGGCCTATTGGTTACCCTCAGCCTGGTTTTGCCTGTCTACCAAGATGGTTTACTGGAGTGTGGCCACTACTTATGCTATAGCTTCTTTGAGCCGGAGGTAAGAATTGGATGGATTAGGTGAACACCAAAGGTACGTGAGCAGCCCTGAAAAGGACATGGCAAGCCCTTATACCAGAGGAAGTAGTTCTCCTGAACACCCTCAAACACACACACAAAATCTATCTTGTCTGTCTATCTATCTATCTATCTACTTATCCATCTACACACTGAGGAAAAAATGTCCTCAGGTTGTCACATTACAGTGATTCATAATTTCTAAGTAATTGAACTGGACCTCCAAACACTCATTAGTAAGGGGAAAATGTTTTCAATACTTGTATTTTTCGGGTAATGAATATTTATTACATATTCTTAGTATCTTTTAATAATCTAGAAGAGGAGAATTTTGCCTTTTAAGAAGATTCTTTGCCTGTGTGACTATCTGTGTGATTTTTTTTCTAAGTAATATAATCTCTATGTGCATGAGTTCCATCATCTATAAAATGAAGGATTTGTGCTAGATAACCTCTAGTTTTAATATTCTCAGTTAAAACAAAATTATTCACATGAGTATATGAAATAGGAGAAATACATTTGAATTAACATACTGATTACTAAAGAAGCAATACAAATTCTGGGTCTGCCTCTTAAAATCATTTGTTTGTCATTAAACGATTCATTGACAAGAGAGATCAGAAGCTCATTCTTTCCAATTGGATCTTTCTACTGATGCTGTTACCCTTTACCACATGGACATTTTATTCTTTGGTTCAAATCCCATTTCTATTATGGTGTAGGTAAACTTGGACAAGTTATTTCATATCTGTGTATATACACATATACATATGGAGGAGAAATGTTTAAGATTATTATGGATTTTCAAATCTGGGCATATGAATGAAACTTAAAAAATACATTTACTGTCTCATTTCCTTCCAGTTATCTTAGTCATGATGAATTGCTTCCATGAATTTCTTACATAATGTAAATATTATATAGGGTCTTGCCCTAGCCTCAAAACTGACTAGCACAAGATCAGTTAACTCCTATGAGTGGATAGCTATAACCACCACCCTCAATTTACTGTTGTAAAACTTGTCTTCCTTCAAGTCTCTAAATTCAGCTCTGGGGTGTAACTCATATGGCGCAGGTGATGACATGGTGGCCAGAGGAAGCAATACAAGGACTCAAGGTCTCTCTCAAGAACTTTGGATTTGACTGTGCAACATGGGAGACACTGGCACAGGACTGCTCAGCACGGTGTGCCTGCATCAGAGAGAGTGCTGTGCTCTATAAGCAAAGCAGAATTGAGACAGCACAAAGTAAATACAGGATGTGTAAATTTGGAGTATCCACTCCAAATATTCATATGGACTATCTGTGCATGACCTGTGGTAGAGCATTTCGAGCTTATATTGATCTGATGTCACAGTCAGACCCAATGAAACTTCGCTTTATCATGGTGATGTCATTTTGGTCCTCTTTGAAAATAGACAACAGCCAACCACCCAACCAACCAAATTCAGCTCCTATCTCAATCATTACCCATCAATAACTTTGCCTCCTACATTACCAAGAAAAGTGATATCCTCCATGGTGATGTCATACATATTCCATACTCTCTACCTCACAAGTTTTCTATAGAGCAATATATCTCTCTATTCTCTCCTCATTTAATTCCATTTAAGAGGATTAGATAATTCTCTCTTTCTATAAGACAAATATTTTTATTTACTTCATTGACCCCATTTCGTCTCATGTTCTTTATTTCCTTGATCCCTCAATAATGCCCTCTATCACAGAACCACAGAATAAGTCATAGAATGTGAGAACTGGACAAGAACTCAGGTTATTCTCTTGAACGCTTCTAAGTAAATTGTAATCCCTGCAAAAGAGCAGGACAGATAGACATAAAACAGAGGGATAATAGTTCTAGTCAACAAAGAGAGATTGAATAGAATTCTCTTGAATTTTACTTCTTTTTTTAAGCTCCTTTTCACCATTAATATCCAGAGACACTTCTACCAGAGTAGTCAGTGTAAAAATAAGAAGGTTTTGGGCTACTTTCTGCAACTTTATGATTGTCTTTGTAAAATCATAACCAGAATGGAAAGACTGAAACTCTGCCTGATTTTAAATATCTGCTGTATGCAGGTAGGTTTATTTATATTCCTTGAACAAATTCAGCATCTTGCTTAACATAAGTGGTACCCATAGCTCCAAAGGATTCAGGACAAAGGACAGTTTCTCATTGCTACCTCTATTACTTACTTCATATAAGCGACACTTGACAAAAAGTTACACAGGCACTACAATTTGAACCAACAATCCTGTTGAACATCCCTCATATTACTAAGCCTATGACAAAGTCATTTGCATTAACTGGTGTTAATAAGACCATGATAAAATACTCCTTTCCATAGAGGAGCATCAAACTGCCATGACTTCCCTATGACATTTCTCACAATCATCCTCACAACAAAACCTTTGTGGAAACACTATTCTCTTTCAGTTGGCCACTAAATTGAAGTGGAGTTATACTAGTGATATGTTATTTCTACTTTGCCCAAGAAGCATTTGAAAATAGGAAGGAAAATGCTGGTTTCCAAAGGTATATATCTAAGTGATAGTTTCTAAAACTTATTCTTGATAAACACCTAATAAAATCAATCAACATGATATTTCTTTGTGTTTCTGAGACCAAGCACTAGAACCAAACCTTAAAAATGATAAGCAGATAGAGTGTGCTTTTGACTTTCCTTTATTCTCCAATTGAGAAATTACATCTTCCATTAGTATTCCCCTCCTGCACTCCAAGTACTGCATAGTATTCAAGGCCTTGTAAAGCATTACAACACAGTATCCTATTAGTCTTAGGCAATATTTTCAAACTCAAAGCATTCTATTTCCTAATTAAATTGAATGGCTGCCTCTGAACAGGCATTGTCATCTCCCAACTCCATGTCCCTTCTTCATACTTTTCTTTGCCTGATTTCTCCTTCCTCATCCTCTTCTATCTCTTACATTGTTATCCATTCTTTAATCATGAATTCAAATTAACTCTCTTCCATGGAGTCTTCTAAATTTTCTGTTCAGTAATAACATTTGAAACCATTCAAACACACATATGACTTTTTTCCTTACTCTCTAAAGGTCTTACAATATAATATTGTGAATTAAAATCATTTTATACTTTCTATGTACCAGACTATCAGCTCCATTAGGGCAAAAAATGTTTAATCTAAACTTTGTATTTCCCCTAGCACCTAACAAAATGTTTTGTAGCACAGTAGGTGTTTAATAATGTTTGTTCAGTGAATGAATGAATGCCTGCTGTTGTTGAAACATGAGACAATCCATTAACTCCTCCCAAGGTAGCATTTGTTCTCAGCCAAAATCCTTTGGGCTAAGCAGCTATTACCTCCCCTATGCTGGAGATGCAGGTGCATCTCACTCTGATGAGTCACTTTCAATGTAAACACATGAGTGGAGAAAAATTAAAGGAAAGATTATAAATGACTTGGAATAAAAAGAACTTTAAAAATTCATGGCATGTATGTAGGATCTTTCAGGTGAAGGGCAAAAGGTTTACACATAGAAATCAAAAAGCAGGGACAAAAGTGCATCCAGAGAACTTTTCTAAGATAAAAATATCAAAATAAGCTGCCCTTAACTTCCTCATTATAAAATTAAAGCCTTAGCTAAAATGACATGTGAAGTATCACTCAGCTCTAAAATTCTATGAAACCTGTGGAGGAGAAAGGTAAAAAGATCAGAAAAAAAATTTTTAAAAACAGAAATTTTTCTCAATAGGGAAAGTAATAAGGTGAGAGCATTCTATGTCATCACTCTACTGAAGTTCTTTGGGTTTCCTTGGTATCCAGTACCAATATCAACCCTCTTTTTAAGAACTTGTAAATAGTAAAATTTATTAGACCCTGTCCCTTACCAAATCTCTTAACTAACTGCCTGAGGATCTTTATTGGGCAATAGATCTTTTGATCACCTATTAGAAATAAAAATTACAATGCAAATCCTAAGGAATGCAAGTCATTAATTTATATTCATTCTGAGATACAAATGACTGTTAGTAAAGTAGATTTTGATAAATGAAGTCCATCCAGAAGAGATGGAAGATCATGTTGTGGGAAGATCGGTTGAAGGAACTGGACTGAACCTGAAGAAATGGTCATTGACTTAAAGCATTCAAAATTTAGTTGGAAAATGGCCAGTGATTTAAAATATTCAAAAGGCCACCTTGTAGAAGGTTAGACTTGATTTAACTTGGTCCCACAAGACAGAACTTGTGGTGGTAGTTGGAAATTGCATAGAGGCAGATTTAAATTTATAAGGAAAAGCTTACTAAAAAGTAAAGGTTTCTCAAAATAGGATAGATGAGGATAGAATAAGTTCCTTATCACTGGAGTTCTTCAAGTGAAGGCTAAGGACTACTAGTTCGCAGTATTATGTGGATGCTCAAAATGTACCAACTCATATCTGAGTTCACTTTTAATTCAGAGATTCTATGTGCTTAGAGTAGGATATAATACCAACTAACAAGAGTTATTTAAAAAAATACTCTAAAGAACTTTGTGTTTCCTCTATGGTGCTGACCAATTTTGCCATAGATTGGCCTCACTGGCTACTTTTCTTTATTATTTGTTGTAATACAGGTGCGAGCTACTAGAGGGTCTTGGATAAATAATGTTATATCTACAAAGAGAAGTATCTCTTATTCTTTGAAAGTAGTTCAAATGTTACATATCTTAGCATATTACTGCCTGTGAAGGTGCCTTGATGCCTATGAGTCCCAGAGAGCCTTCATATGGCACGACTGTGAATCGTTATCCTTACATTTTTCTTTAGCTTTGCAAGTCCTGAGGCCTCTAGCCTAGGAATTAGCCTTACTTCCTTCATGCTACTTTGCCAAGAGTAGATTCAATTATATGGGACTATCTTGAATATTCCTTTCATGTTGATAATAGCTTAGTATATTACCTCTCTCAGGTACCATTTTTCCCAATTTAATAGGGGGTCCCTGTAAGAGTTTTGTTGGTATCAGAAAGAGATATTAATCGCTTCTGGTGAACTGGTAATCTTGTAGTAACATTTTGCCCTCTAGGCCCATAATTTTGTATACCTTTTGAGTTATTCCCTGTTCAAGTGATTAAATATTCTTTTTTAAAACATATTTTATGAAGTACCACTGTGCTAGGTAAAAAAGTGGTACAGTGTTGGGAAAATATCTTTCTGTTGTCATAGAACTTAAAGGTTAGTAGGAGGGTGATACAAACACAAATAACTTTAATATCCCATATTATGTGTTAAATATATTAGACAGTTACAAAATAAACTTCAATGGGAGGTCTGGAAAACAAAGTTTAATCATGACTAGGGGAATCAGGGAATGATTAACAGGAGACAGAATTTGAGTTGGACTTTAAAGAAGAAAATAAAAGCAGGGAGATGTGTTAGGATGCCAATTTAGTGTATCAGATTGATGATAGGAAACATCATATCCACAGGTGAGAAGTTTGGATGGTGCAGAAGTTCAAAGCAGAGATCAGATATATTCTTTTTATAGACACAGACTCAGGCAAAATTCAAGGTAGGGAAACACTTTAGGAAATGACATCTCTAGAAAAAGAATAGGAATTGACTATGGATTCAAAAGAGAATTAGCCCTGACAAGTGAGAATAAAGCTGTGGTAAAAAGCAAGCCTACAGAGGCCAGTGGAGAGACAGAGGCAGCAGAAATTCTCACTGTGAAAAATAAACCCAGCCAAGCAACAGAATAACACATCTGTGAAAAATAAACCCAGCCAAGCAACAGAATAACACATCTAGTAGAAATTCTGTACCAGAGTATCACAAGAAGTGGAAAGACCTAGGAGCCTTACATGATTAGAGATGTGAGTTGTCCTGATCATACACATCCCTCACATCTATGCCTCAGTATCAGATTATAAGTTTGGTCTCACTCTGCCCGTAATGAATGTGCATATCTACAATAAATATAGTGCAACCAGGCTTATGATTAATGTTTCTCACTACTATTGATTAATTTCATTATTGCAAATGCATTCATTTCAATATAATTGCATTTACTTTCTGAAAGTTCAAGACAGCTTCATTAGTAGGACTTGTGATTTATGGTAATATGAACTAAGAAAGGTTTTCCTTTTGATATATTTAGGTGTCCTAATATGTGCAGAAACCTTCTAGAGAGACTGTTCATCTTGGACTTGGTTTCTTGCTTGGTCTAGGGACTCATAAGGCAAAAAATGGTACTTTATTTTGTTTTAGACTACATTTATTTTATTTTTTATTTTAAATAAATTTATTTAACTTTTTACATTCATTTTCACAAGATTTTGGGTTCCAAAATTTTCTCCCCATTTGT
>JAQQSK010009545.1:0-13048 GCA_028658325.1 Potorous gilbertii | reverse complement strand
CTTGCTTCTAGGAAATAAGAAATACAGGTAATGGGGAATAGAAAGCTATCTGGCCCTACAGGACAAAAGAGAAGATGGGGTTAGGGAAGGGAAAGATGAAAGAAGAGAGGGCAGATGGGTGATAGGGAAAATTAGAATGCTCGATGTATTGGGGTTGGGGGAGGGGACAAATGGGGTGAAAATTTTGGAACCCAAAATCTTGTGAAAATGAATGCAAAAAGTTAAATAAATTTATAAAAAAATAAAACCACCAAAAAAACCAAAAGGGAGTTGCTCATGCTAAGTTAATATACTTATTCCCAATATACACAAAGAGATTTTTTTAAAAAATGAAATGCATCTTTTGCAAAAATTCTGTTACTTCTTACAGTGTTTCTGAAAACTTAGGAGATATAATTTGACAATCTCTTGCACTATGCTTTCCCCCTTCACCTCTATTAACCTATATCATATTCAAGGGCAGGAGGGATAGCGTTTAATTTTTGGTATCAATGGCTTAAGCACAGAAAATTAACCAGCTTTAGATTTGAACATATGAGAAAAAAGAGTTGATGCAGAGACATACCAATTATCTTGTCATAAGTCAGTCTGAAACTTTTTGATGACAAAAAGCTAATCTTGGTAACTAAAGAAAGTTATGCCAAGTTACAGAATGCAATCTGAAACAATTGGGGAATGTCTGTGTTCTTGGGTGAAAATATCCTCCATCATTGCCAACTTGCTGTTTAAAAAGGAGCAAGATAATGATGTGGAACAGTGAAAAAATAACTCTCTAGAGTCAGAGGGTTTGAATAGAAGTGGTTTCTCTAATACCACCAGGGTGGCCTAGGGAACAATGAGTTGGACAGATTTTCTTGCTCCAGTTAGTGGATTCTATGAAAGGAAAACCCTTATTTATCCCAAGCAAAATTATTTCTTGTTTGCTTTATTCCCAGGAATTTCCTTGCTAACCTCAAGAGAGTTTGAGATTACGGAGCACCTTAAAAATGGAAATCTGAATTAATTTTTGGAAAAGAACAAAGACACACAGAAAATGCAAGCGTTTGCTTATCCAGCACATGATATTTGATTTTAATGCCTAACACCTGTTATCTGAAATGCTTGCAAAGCATATTGCAGATTGATTTTATCATCTCAGGAGAAATTGTTTTCACACCGCTAATGTGTTGCCTGTAATAGTACATACTGAATCATCCCCCAAAAGGCCACAACATTTGAGACTCCCACTCTAAAATGTTTCTAAATCGACTTCCTTCTCCTACAACCTCAGCAACACCGAAGTTATAGGGGAAAAAAGGCCTTCATAAGGAACAAGATACTCATGGCCAATAGCTACATACAGGAATCAAGTTCCAGGTTAATTCCATGTAAAATAGCTGAAAATTCCCTTCTCCACTTTTATAATCTATTGGGTAAACTTCTGTTAGTCTGCTGTATGTTGCTAATGGAAGGCTTCAGAAAACATGCCAGTAAAACTATTGATCTCAGATCTTCCTATTTTTCTAAAGCAACCTTGCAAAGAAGCAATAGTCAACATTTTCTTTCTGTTCCTTTGTCCCTTAATTACTCTTTTCTACCCTACTTCTCAGCCCCCTCCCAAGAGATTTTAAAGAAACATGTTAAATCTGACTCACACACTTTGCCTCTTGCTTAGTACTAGCTATTGTGCTGGGTAAATTAATTATAACTTAAAAGAGCCATCCTCTCATACTATTCCGTCAGTCAGAGAGTTAATAAACATTTATCAAGTGCTTACTATGGGTAAGGTTCTCTGCTAAATGCTAGGCATACAAAGAAAAGTAGAAGATGGTACCTACTCTCAAGGAATTGACAGTCTAATAGGGAAACAATGGGAAATCAAGTTACATACAGGGTAAATTGGAGATAATCAGCAAAAAAAAAAAAAGGCAAAACTTAATTAGTTTTATTAATGGAGATTAGGAAAGGCTTCTTGAGAAGGTAGGATTCTAAGTGAGACTGGAATGAAGCCGGGAGGTAGAGATGAGGAGGGAGAAAATTCCAGGCATAAGGAAGGAGAAATGGTGTGTCTTTTGTGTTAGGAACAGCAAAAAGGCCAGAGTCAGGTAGGGTCAGGGAATTGGAGCATATATTTGAGGGAGCAAGGCTTCAGAAGACTGGAAATATAGGAGGGGAACAGGCTTTGGATGTTAGAGGGTTTTATACTTGATCCTGGGAGTGATAGAGATATCCCTCCTTAGGAGTGTATTGAATAGGAGAGTGCTGTGGTCAGACCTGAACTTTAGAAAGATCATGTTGGCATTTGAGTGGAGGATAATTGGAGTGGGGAGAGATTTGAGGCAGGGAGATCAACCAGCAATCTATTTCAATAGTACAAGTGTAAGGTGATGACAGCTTGTATAAAGATGGTTTCAGTGTCATAGGAGAGAAGGGGGCACATATAAGAGATGTTACAAAAATAGAAATCAGCAGGACTTGGAAACAGATTGAATATGGAGGATGAGAATGAGGAGTTAAGGATAACCCTTAGTTATGCAACTGGGTGACTGGGAGGATGGTGGTACCTTTGATTATAACAGGCAAGCTTAAACAGGGAAGAGTTTAAGAGAGGGGAGATAATGAGTTCAGTTTTGGACATGTTGAGATTAATCTATGGGACATCCAGTTTGGCAAGTTTAATAGACAGTTGGAGATAATTCTAACAATCTACTTATTCAATGCCATAACAATCAAGTCACCATAGGATTACTTTAGAGAATTAGAAAAAAAGTTACTAAAAAAATTCATCTGGAGAAAAAGGAGGTCAAGGATCTCATGGGTAATAGTGGGGAAAAAATAAGAAGGAAGGGGTGTACTACAACCAGATGTCAAGTTAATCATGAAAACTATTTGGTATTGGTTAATAAATGCAAAAGACAATCAGTACAATTAATGGAATCAATGAGGCCAATTGGTTTAGGTACATAGTACAGAAAGGGAAACAAACATCCTTGCATATGCAAACAGGCATATCAAACATTCAGTGTTTGATAAATTCAAAGAACATGACTCATAAAGATTCACTATTTCACAACAAAATTCTGGGAAAATTGGAAAGGGGCAAATTATGTTTAGAACAATATCCCAAAACAGAAACCAAGATCCCAACAGAGACTTCCCTCTTACTTTCACAACCTTCCTACCACACTAGAAACTGTGTCCAATACAAGGAAATGTCTACGCTGGAGTGTTGCACTTTTGATTGGTATCTGCTTCCCCTGTAATATTACTTTTGGAAAACTCTAGCCATGAGACAGATAGTTGGCTCAATGAATGGAGTGCTGACCTGGAATTAGAAGACCTGAGTTCAAATTCGTTCTCAGATGCTAACTGGCTTGTGTGATACTGAGTAAGTCACTTTACCTCTCTTTACCTCAATCTAGTGGAGAAGGAAATGACAAACTACTTCAGTATCTTTGCTAAGAAAACCCCACGGACAGTATTGGCATGCAGGTCCATGGATTTATGAAGAGTCGGACATTACTGAACAACATACATGCTTCAGCTCATTTTTTCCTGTCCTGGCACTTCCTCTACCACTGCCACCTTGCCACATAAATACACCTTCCTATCCATTGCCTCTCTCAACTCCTTCAAGTTCTAAAACCAAGAATTGTGATCATAACAACTCTACTGTTGTTCCTGAATGGGTTATTATCTATCAGTCTACTTCACTATAACCTCACTATCCTAAAACTCTTTGGACCAGAATGCTCTGCTCTGTCAGAAACTTGTAAATTGTTTTTCCCATTAGCATGTAAGCTTCTTGAGGACAGGGACAATCTCTTTTTTTTTTTTTCATTCACATATAAAGCCTCATCATAAACAAATTAGATCATCAAGGAAGAAAATACTTTTCACAACTTACAAGTAGACAAAAAATTCAAGCTTAAACAAAAGATATGTATATATATATATAATATATATATGTATATGTGTGAATGTGTATCCTTTCAGTAAGTGATAGCACTAGACTTTTATCCTAATAAAAGAAAAGGACCTACATATACAAAAATATTGTTAGCAGTTCTTTTTGTTATAGCAAAAATTATAAACTGAGTTTCTATCAGTTAGGGAATGACTAAATAAGTTGTGGTGTATAAGTATAATAGGATAGCTTTATGCTCTAATAAGTGGCAAAAAACTTCAGAGAAACCTGGGGAGATTTCTATGAAATGATACAGATTAAAGTGAGCTGCATAAGAAGCACAATTTATATAACAAGATTGTTGTTCAGTTGGGTCTGACTCTTGGCAGATAGACTGGAGTGGTTCGCAGTTGCTTGTTCTAGCTCATTTTACAGATGAAGAAACTGAAACAAAAAGGTTAAGTGACTTGCCCAGGGGCACACAGCTAGTTAAGTAGCTGAGGTCAAATTTGAATTCAAGAAGATAAGTCTTTCTGACTCCAGGTCTAGTACTCTATCCATTGTACCACCTAGCTGCCCTATATAACAATGAGATTATACAGAAATACATCTTTGAAATTCAGATTTAGAAATTCTGATCATTGCAATTCCAGAGGATTGATGAATTATTCTACCTACCTCCTGGAGCAGAGGTGACTGACTCAAGATGGACGTGATGAGGTATCTATTTTTGGGCATGGCCATTGTAGGAATTTGTTTTACTTAACTATGTATATTTATTAACAGGATTTATTGGGGGGAGGATTTGAAAAGAGGAGGGTATGATTGATTGAGTTGCCCCACAAAAAGAATAAGGAAAGAAAGGAAATGCTCATTGAAACTTTAAAAAATATATACAGAAGAGAACCAGAAGAAGGTCAGAAGGAATCACAGAAAAGCAAGTCAGCATGGAAAATTATATATTAAATATACTATATAATAATAATGTAATAAATATGCTAAATTGGTCATATACTTAAAAGGAAAAGCAAGCTATATGTAATAAAAATTAATGGTAATAGAAATCTCACCTCTCCCCAAAGAATGAATGATTTTCTTTCCTCACTCACTTTATCCCACTTTGGGAAAACCAAACCAAACAAAACAAAGCTCTTGCATAGTCAAGCAAAATCTTTTATATCTTTTCTAAAGAATCAATGGGACAAATCATCTCAAAATAACTTTTCTAAATTCTGAGAAAGTCCACACAACTTGGTCATGAGAGATTTATATTCATTATAGCTAGCTTGTTAGTTTCAGCTGGAAGTATGTTATAGTGCTTGCAGCACTAGCTTTAGAATCTAGAAAACCTACCTTGGCATTCTCTCTCTGAAAACTATATAACCCTTGACAAATACCTTAACTTCTTAGTGCTTCAGACAATTCCCTGGGACTTATTTACTAAATAATAGGGATGAGATTAGTTTAAATGAAGTCATTTGCTTATTAATCTTAGCTATAATAAAATTATGGTACTATAAAGTTTTATTTTCATATTTCATATGTATATTTTATAGTATATTGAATGCTCTTGTATGATGTGTGCCATACATTTGTGACCCTTTATGAGATTTGGAGTATGGGAAGCTAGATGGCTCAGGGGATAGAGATCAAATCTGCCCTCAGACACTTACTGGTTGTGTGACCCTGGGGAAGTCATGTTACCCTGTTTGCCTTAGTTTCCTCATTTGAAAAATGAACTGGAGAAGGAAATGACGAACTCTTCCAGTATTTTTGCCAAGGAAACCTCAAATGGGGTCACAAAGAGTTGAATATGTCCCAACAACAACTTGGCTATTTGAAATAATTGAATTTGGAATCATTTTATCTTTGCTTTGTGGACATTATCTTGTCATAAGTTTGCTTCTGGATGCTGAATCTTCGATCACATCAGCAGTTCCCACTTATAATGTTGTTTCTGTGGGGAAACAGAATGCATTTTGCAGCCCCATCTCCAGAAAAGCCGTGTTGCTCAATACTGAGATTATGCCTGTACTACCATGACAGTAGCTGTTTGAACTATAGTGCATTTGGCCATTCTTGTGTGATAGAATGATAGGGTTAGAGTTAGAAAAATATTAAAGATAGCTAAGATTTATATAGCAATTTAAGATTCATAAAACAATTTATACACATTATCTTGTTTGAGCCTTGTTATAGCCATGTGAGTAAGGCACTTGTGTTAGTTCCATTTTATGGGTAAGGAAACTGAGGCTCAAAAATTGAAGCACTTTCCACAGGTCACACAACTAATAAATGTGTGAGGCAGGATTCAAACCCGGATCACTGGATCATGAGATTCTTAGGCCATCAAGTACACCCCGCCTCATTTTACAGATGAGGCATGAAGATGTATCATGGAAACGTAAAATGGCTTGTACAGGATTACATGGTGAGTACGTGTCTGAAGTCACATTGGAATACAGGTCTTTCTTATTCCAGTTCCAATTCCTGGTTTCTCTCCCGAGTCTCCATGCTGATATTGTGCCTTCCCTGTGAGAGAAGTTAAAATAAACCAGGAAGTGGAATTGGGAGTGAGAAAAACCTGGATTAAATCTAGCTACACACACACACACACACACACACACACACACACACGTATGTGTAGATAGTTCTCACTTTATATAAATTCACATTATGCAAATAGGACTTTACATAAAGAATTCTAAAAGAAATCTGCATTCCAAGAGAAAAAAAAGCAAACCCAACAAAGACCTATGTTAACTTTACTGTACAGTCCTGTGCTCTCCTCCCTCCCTCCCTCTCTCTCTCTCTCTCTCTCTCTCTTCCCCCCCCCCCATGTCCTTGAACCTTGTGGGTCCCCTTCCTCCCTTCTCCACATCTATGGGCAAATTTGAGTTATGAAAAAATAACTTTACATGGATGCCTGCAGAATGATCCATTTATGTGAATGAGAACTGTCTGTACGTAGTTATTTGCATGTTGTCTCTGCCATTAGAATTGGAGCTCCTTGAGCATAGACATTATGTTTTTGCCTTTCTTTGTTTGCTCAAAATTTAGCAGGGATATGCACACAGTAAATGCTTAGCAAAAATTTGTTAAATGACAGACTCACTGTATACTTGAGAAAAATGATCATTAAATAGCCAGTTATTGGTGAGACCTAGTTTTTTCCCCTTCCTAGCTTTTCATTCTCTACTAGGCTAAGTCAACATCTGAAAGCCAGGAATAAATATTCTGTAACTGCCTAAATTATTATTGTTTTTTTCTCAATCATGTGAAGAGTATTTCTACCTATCCTCAACAAATATTTTTTGTTCATATTTGATTAGTCTTTGGATAGAAATTATGCTTCATGATTTTAAATGACCACTGGAAAGATTTTAATCGCTCCTATCACAAACATGTCAGTAAAATTAAAGAGTAAGAGAATGCAAAGGAATTTGTTATCAGGAACCCAGTGACTACGCAGAAAAGATAAGTTATTTTAAGTGTTGATATGTTACATGTAAGATCAATGGCTCACTTGCCTTAGCAGGAATGGGTGATGCACAAAAATAATAGAACTTTTTATACTTCTGAGGTATATTTTACATATTTATATATATATATATTATGTATGTATTTGATATATATTTAAATATAACATTTTTATAATGTCTTAGTTCAGTATTGGCTTTGAATTCAGTAATCCTAATTTTGCCTCTAATATTTATAATTAATAATTTATGTGTCTGGGTCAAGTGACATTAAAATAGGTTGTCATTGGCTTGATAAGGTGACACTGGAGGGGCTGTCCTAGAACATAGACTTCAGGGGAAGAAGGGCATCCTGAGCCACCTTTAAGAGTAGTATAAGAAAGAATATCTGCTAGATTCCTGTTTTAACTAAAGATGATGGCCAACTCAATGCTAAACATCTTTACTGCTAAAGATCTACAAACACTGTTAACACCTACCAAATGTTAGTGTCCTGTGACAATTCCCTGATTGCTCTACCTTAGCTCAACTTAGTTCTGTTGAAACTAAGGAAAATATTTGGAAAAGATTTCTTGGAATAACATTAATAAGCTATTTCAGAATTCTGAGATGAATGGCCTGCGATCCTGAAAATGAGGAAAGTAATTTTGACGTTTGAATTTTAAAGCTTGTGGTTAAGCTGTTAAAACTCACTGGGGTACTCGTTTCTTTGTGTAGATGTGCTCTGTAGCTCGTGGAGCTTTATTTGAGTCTTAAATATCAATATATTCTCTTTGAAAATATTTTAGAACAGTAAATTAGGAGAGTTGGGAGATGGTAATATTGGATCATAATCCTGAAATATGTGTAATGACGGCCATAAAACCTCTAAACAGCCCTGTTTTGGTATATACTGCTGGATGAAGAAGAAATTACTTCAGTGACTCATATAGAAGGAATTCACAGCAGTAAATTACACATACATTTTGCCAACCATAATTTATGTAAAAAAATAAAATAGTACTTTCAGATAATTTGTTTTTGTTCCTAAAATGTATAATTGTTGTTAAAATTAAGGTTATCAAAAGTGCACCCAGGATATGTGCTCTTATAGTGACTTAATTAAATAAGCAATTCTGAAGAGATGAGGAATTTTAATGCAAATAAACCTGAATTTTAAATGGGATTTGTGTTTTTATGTGTATGAAAAATTGTAAGACAAAGGTAGAAGTTGAAAAACACCTAGGAGTTTTTTCCTAATCATACATAAGCTTGCAAGCAACACCTAGTACTGTTCCACCCTCCCTTTATTCCTTCTTTCCTTCCCTCCATTCTTTCTGTCCTTTTCTTTCCCGGGCTTGTGATTTCAATTGATGAAGAGACCTCCCAATAAGCAACTTCCTCTACCAATGTAAATGTCAACTTAACATCTTAGAGAATGACCTGAGAAGTTAAATGACTTGTCTAGGTATACTTAATACAAAATACAAGTGTTACATAGTAAGGACTTAATAAGTATTTATTGAATTTTAAAATTTGGGAAGGGATGATAGCAATTGCTTACTCTAGATATCTTCACCTTGAATCCACTATTACTTCAAATTCAATCAAAAGAGAGATGGTAGTGACCTGAGTGGTCTTAGATACAAGACCATGCCATAGCTTCACATCCCAACACCATCTACCTGCTTAGGTGAATCAAACTCCTCCCCATTTTTCATCTCCCTGGAACAGAACTCCCTTCCTTACATATATTGTCTTTCCTGGAATATCAATACCATGAGACTGTCTCTTTTTATTTTAATATAGGACTTTCCAAAAGTTTCAGTGCATTTTTAAACTTTAATATCTTAAAACTGTACTAAGACTTTTGTCTCAACCAATGTTGGACATTTATTGTTTAGTCGCTTTTCAGTTGTGTCCAAACTCTTTCTGACTCTTTTGGAGTTTTCTTGGTTCACCATTTCCTTCTTCAGCTCTTTTTACAGATGAGGAAACTGAGACAAACAAGGTTAAGTAACTTGCATAGAATCACACAGCTAGTAAGTATTTCAAGCTGGACTTCAACTTAAGAGGAGTCTTCCTGACTCCAGTCCTGGTCCTCTATCTACTGCACCATCTAGCAGCTCAATGTTGAGCTTAGTGCCTAGCCAAAAAAAAAAAAGTCTTTGATAACTGCTCATTGCTTGATTGATTTTGTCCAACCTATACATGGAGAAACCCTGACTATATTGTTTCTCACGAGTGTTTGCCCAGCTTCTGCTTGAAGACTTCTAAGAAAGGGAGATTTATCACCTCTGGAAGCAGGATGCTCCAATATTGGACACTAGTCAGAAAATTTTCAAGTCTACATTTATCTCTGTAAACTCCATCTATTGCTCCTAGGTCTGACTTTTTCAGTTAAAAAGAGCTTAATCCTTGCTCACTTATTAGCCCTTCAGATACTTGAAGTTGGCTATCATGTCTCTGAGTCTTTAAGTTAAACATGCTCAATTCCATCAATTGATCTTTACATGACATGCACTCAAAGCCCTTCATCATCCTGGTTGCCCTCTTCTGAACACTATCCAAATTATGAATGTCCTTCTTAAACTATAATGCCCAGAACTGAACATTTAGTATTTCAGATGAGGACAGATGAGGACAAAGCACAACGGGTCCATTACCTCCTATCCATGGAAGGTATGCCCCTCCAAATATGAACCAATATCACAATAGCTTTTTTTTTTGACTGCCACATCACATTGCTGCATAATATAAAGTCCACTAAAACCCTCAGATATTTTTCAGAATAACAGCTTATACTTCTGAAGTTGATCTTTTGTGCCCCGGTGTAAGGCTTCGCATTTTTATGTATTCAATTTCATCTTATTAGATGCTCCAGTCAATAAAAATCCTATTGAATCCTAACTCTGTCAAGCAACACTTTGGCTACCCTTTCTACCTTCTTGTTTTCTGAAAATCTTAAGTGTATATACCTTCTATTTTGTTGTTCAGTTGTTTAAGTCATGTCCAGCTCTTCATGACCCCATTTGTGGCTTTCTTGGCAAACATACAAGAATGGTTTGCTCTTTCCTTCTCCAACTCATTTTACAATTGAGGAAATGGAGACAAACAGGGTTGAGTGCCTTGTCCAGGGTCACACAGCTAGTAAATGTTTAAGGTCAGATTTGAACTCAGGAAGATGAATCTTCTTATTCCAGCCCAGCACTCTATCCACTACACAACCTTGTTTCTGCATACTATCTGTATACTATCTATACTTTTGTCCAAATAATTGTTAAAACGTAAGTAGTCCCCAGTCAAGCATAGGTCTGAGGGGTAGTGGTGTCCACTGGATACCTCTTATCATTTGACATCGAGCCATCTACAACTACGCTTAAGTCTTGCCATCCAGTTATTTCTGAATTCTATTGTTATACTAATGAAATTACAGCTCTAATACCCATCCCTGTTATATTTCTTTAGTAATTTGGCATAGCATTAGAACTATAGAATAATTTGATTGATATGATAAATTTGGCAATTTTAGTATGGGTAATGCAAGAATATCCAACTATTAGGTTTTCTTTTATTACTATTACACTTACTTTGAACTTTTATTTATGTGTCCTATCTCAACGGGTTGCAAGCAATCAAATTCATTTGCTTGTTATCTTAAATAGACTTTCTCCTATCAAACCCTTCTTGGGTTTTATTAGTAATATAGAAGAAAGAGTTAATAGTTTGGAAGTTATTTTATATGTTGCTACTTTATTAAAACTATTTATTGCATCACTTAATTTTTTTTCATTGATTTTCTGGTGTACTTTATGCAAACCATATCATTTACTAATGAAGATAATTTTGTCTTATCTTTGCCTACGCTTATTACCTCATTTTTTCCACCTTATCTTGTTACTAAAGCTCCTTCACAAGGTTATACACTCATGACTCATTGAGTTGTATAGGTGATTTTGACTTCTCTATGGGTACATTGAGAGGGCTCTGTCTGGGGCAAGTTTTTTCTCTCATGATGGAAAAGCTATGTATGCATGGCAGTCCTGTCTGAGGAGCAGCCTAGCTCATCACATATAGACTTTGGCCATGGTTACATATGAGACAAAGAACAGTACCTAATGGAGTTTAGTCCTATGTAACTCCCTGGTGCTTCAGTAATAATGGTGGCAGGCTGGCAGAAGAAAAGTATAGAGTGTACTAAGAATCATATTTTTAGACCATCTGTAAACCTTAATTTTTAGTACTCTAAGTATGTGTATCAATAAGCACTCCAACATACACAGGGGAGCCTTCTATCACAGGTTCTTAGATCTGCATTCATAAAAGGAAAGCAACTTTCAAGTGGTTAACCATCACTTTAATCAAGCATATGTATCATTCCTTTAACGAAGTACATATATCATTCACCTAGTTCAGGGGAGTCAGCACCCTGAACTTCAAAGAAAATACAGAGAAACCAAAGATCCACAGACATGGCTTCCTCTGCCTGACCATCAACAGACAAGTCCAACTATCTGACCATCATTACCAGATAGGGAAGCATCCTTAGTGGCTTCCCAGAGTCTCTCTGGACAAAGAAACAGTTCCAGTCAGTAAGCCCCAAAGTAAAACCTAACCCTCAGAGAATTTATACACTTTTCAGAATCAGAGATCATAACCCTTTGACGCAGTGCCTCAATAGAAAAACAAAAGGTACTTGGAAACCTCCTACAAAACAACTCCCCTAATTAAGCTTCCCTCAATGGGCAGGCCTATCAATGGGTGGGGAAGAGCCTCTTAAATCACATTATTCAATCAAGGGCACTTTAGTAAAACAAAAACAGCAAAAAATCCTAATCTGATTGCCATCACAATATGAGATCCTCATCATGTGGCCAATAATTGAACATATCACTGGATTAACTGAAATGTATCAATCTAATTATTATGAATGAAATCAGAAAACAAAAAGAAGTTGCAGTTAAATGGAAAGATATTAATATTCTAGCACCTTCCATTTTAAGAATGAATTAGTTTTATTTGTATTTATGACTGTGATTACTGTTTGTTTTTCTTTCTTTTCTTTCTATCAAATCCTGTTATAATAGTTCTTTAAAAGACCATGAACAGGGAGGGGAGGAGCCAAGATGGCAGAGTAGAAAGATTCACATATGCTAGCTCCAAACCCACAGCCCATAAAATACCTGTAAAGAGGAACTCCCAACAAATTCTGGAGCAACAGAAGCCACACAACAACAGAGGAGATTTCTGTTCCAGAGAGCCCTGAAAAACTGACACCAAAGGTCCATTGTGCACCGGATCTGGAGCAGAGCCCAGCCCTGCCTTGGCCCCACAGCACTGAGAGGAGCAGATCTGAGCAGGCTTCAGGGAAGGAATCTCCAGCAGCCACAGGTCTCTCCACTCACAGATGCCAAAGGTCAGTGAGAGAGCCTGTTTGGCTGGCTGAGAGGGGAGCGGGGTGTCACCATAACTCAGGTCCCATCAGGAGGCAGCAGCAGAGGAAGCAGAGGACAGGGCCTCCCAAAGCAGGCAGGAGCTCAGATCCATTGTTGAAGATCTCTGCATAAACTCCCTGAGGGAACTGAGCCCTGTGAGGCGGCCCTGCCCTCACCCGAGTAGCTGAACCTAATCTCACACTGAATAGCAGCCCTGTCCCCACCTGAACACCTGAATTTAATCTCACACTAAATAGCAGCCCTGTCCC
>JAQQSK010009544.1:0-13048 GCA_028658325.1 Potorous gilbertii | reverse complement strand
GATCCTGTCCCTCCCTGAGTGTTGACTTCAAATTGCTCCCTCCTCCCATTGCCCTCCCTTTCATCATCCCACCGACACCACTTATCTCCTCCTCCACTTTCCTGCATTGTAAGATGTTTTCATACCAAAATGAGTGTGTATATTACTCCTTTCTTTAGTAGAATGTGATGAGAGTAAACTTCATGATTTTTTTTCCCAGCTTTCCTCTTTTTCCCTCCACTAAGAAGTCTCCTGCTTGCCTCTTCCATGAGAGATAATTTTCCCCATTCCATTTCGCCCTCTCTCCTTCCACTACATTTCTCTCTCACGGTTTACCTTGATTTCTTTTAAGATATGATTCCATCCTATTCAATTCACTCTGTGCTTTCTGTCTCTGTGTGTGCGTGCATGTGTTTATGTGTGTGTGCTTGCACACGTGTGTACATGTCTGTGTGCGTGTGTCTGTGTATGTGTGTGTGTAATCCCACCAACTACTCAGATACTGAAAAGTTTCAAAAGTTAGATATTGTCTTTCCATGTAGAAATGTAAACAGTTCAACTTTAGTAAGTCCCTTATGACTTTTCTTCGCTGTTTACTTTTTCATGCTTCTTCTCATTCTTGTGATTAAAAGTCAAATTTTCTTTTCAGCTCTGGTCTTTTCATCAGGAGTGCTTGAAAGTCCTCAATTTCATTGAAAGACAACATGTTCCCCTGAAGTATTACGCTCAATTTTTCTGGGTAGGTGATTCTTGGTTTTAGTCCCAGTTCCTTTGAGTTCTAGAATATCCTATTCCACGCCCTTTGATCCCTTAATGTAGAAGTTGCTAGATCTTGCATTATCCTGATTGTATTTCCACAGTGCTGGAATTGTTTCTTTCTAGCTGCTTGCAAGATTTTCTCCTTAACCTGGGAACTCTGGAATTTAGCCACAATGTTCCTTGGAGTTTCTCTTTTTGGATCTCTTTCAGGTGGTGATCGGTGGATTCCTTGAATACTTATTTTGCTCTCTGGTTTCAGAATATCAGGGCAGTTTTCCTTGCTAATTTCATGAAGGATGATGTCTAGGCTCGTTTTTAGATCTTGGCTTTCAGGTAGTCCCATAATTTTTAAATTGCCTCTCCTGGATCTATTTTCCAAGTCAGTTGTTTTTCCATGATATATTTCACATTCTCTTCCATTTTGTCATTCTTTTGGCTTGGTTTTGTGATTTCTTGGTTTCTCAGAAAGTCATTAGCCTCCATCTGTTCCATTCTAATTTTGAGAGAACTATTTTCTTCAGTGAGCTTTTGCACCTTTTTTTCCAGATGGCTAATTCTGCTTTTGAAAGGATTCTTCTCCTCTTTGCCTTTTTGAACCTCTTTTGCCAATTGAGTTAGCCTACTTTTCAAGGTGTTATTTTCTTCAGTATTTTTTTGGGTCTCCTTTAGCAAGATATTGACCCATTTTTCATACTTTTCTTGCATCTCTCTTATTTCTCTTCCCATTTTTTCCTCTACCTGTCTAACTTGATTTTCAAAATCGTTTTTGAGCTATTCCATGGCCTGAACCCTTGGGATATCTATTTCAGATATTTGGGATACAGAGGCCTTGACTCCTATGTCTTTACCTGATGGCAAGCATTGTTCTTCCTCATCGGAAAGTAATGGCGGAAACATCTGGTCCCCATGAAAGTAACTTTCTGTGGTCTTACTTTCTTTTCCCTTTTCTGGGCATTTTCCCAGCCAGTTACTTGACCTCTGAGATTCCTCTCCACCCCTGCCTAGACCCACCCAGCTAATGCTTGGAGTCTGAGATTCAAATGCTGCTCCCCAGCCTCAGGGCTTTCAGTGGAGTTCCTAGCTGCTCTCCAATGTGAGCTTAAGTTCTGGTGCTCAGGTGGAGGCAGGGCCGCCTCCCAGGCCCAGTTCCCTCAGGTTGTTTATGAGTAGACATTCTGTAATGGAGCTCCTGCCAAGCTTCTGCATGCTCTGGGAGCCTCTGGAATCCCTCTACCTCTGCTGCTGCCTCCCGAGGGGGCCTGAGTTATGGAGATACCCTGCTTCCCTCTCGGCCCACCAAACAGTCTCTCTCTCTGACCTGCGTGCCTATGGGTGGAGGTACCCAGCTGTAGGATATTCCGTCCCTTAAGCCTACTCAGATCTGTTTGTCTTGCTGCAGCATGGCCAGGGGAGGGCAGGGCTGGGCTCCGCTCCCATCCAGTGTGTGATGGACTTTGGGATAGGTTTTTCAGGTCTCTCTGGAATGGAAATCTCCTTCACTACATTGGTAGAACTTCCACTGTTCCAGAATTTGTTGGGAGTTCTGTTTACAGGAAATCCATGGACTGAGGATTCGGACCTATCGCATGTGAATCTTTCTACTCCACCATCTTGGCTCCTCTCCAAAACTATTTTTTTAATTAAGAAATAATTTTAAAACCACCACTAAGGAGATTGTAACAGTATACTTTTAGTAGAAGTAGATAAATGAAGTGGATGCAAGGGACATTTGAAAAGTAATAGCATATCTTCAAAACTGATTATATATGAGTAGTGAGGGATAAGCAAGAATTGAAGAATAATTTATAATAAGCCTTGAAGACTTAGTGGGTGGAGATGAGAGGAGGGTCATTACTTGCAAAGGAGAAGTTAGGGGCTTGGTATATTTCAGGAGGCAAATGATGAATTCAGTTATAAATATGTTGAGTTTAAATGGAACAGATAGGATAGATAGACAGATAGATAGATAGATAGATAGATGGATAAATCCAAAACGGATAATTAGAGAGGAAATAGAAATATAGAAAAATAAATATCTTGATAAACCTTCAAATTGCAGAATTTAACATATGATGTTAATGGATGCTTTCACCACCAGATACCCTTTGAGTAGAAGAAAAATAGCAGAAACAGAAAGCAAAACAGAAGAGGGGGAAAAAAAGGAAGAAAATTTAAAATGCTGAGGAAAATAACAACTATAAAAACAGGCTAACACGATAAGACAAAAGTGGTTTAATGAAGCAATGAGGAGAAGGAGGTTTTAAAAAGCAAAATTAGCCAAATGGAGGAGAAGGTTCAAAAGCTCACTGAAAAAAATAATTCGTTGAAAGAGAGAACTGAGTTCAGGGAAACAAATGACTATATGTTAAAAAGGTAGCAAACAAAACCAAAAATTTAAAAAAAATAAAAGATGATGTGAAAGAACTCATTGGAAAAACAGCTGACCTGGAAAAGAGATCCAGGAGAAATAATTTAAAAATTATTGGACTACCTGAAAGCCATGATAAAAAAAAAGCCTAGACATTATCTTCCATGAAATTATCAACCCAAACTGCCCTGATGTTATAGAATCAGAGGGCAAAATGCATAATTATAGAATTCACTGATGACCTCCAGAAAGAAACCTGAACAAAAAAACTCCTAGAAATATTGTTGCCAAACTTCAGAGTTCCTAGATCAAGGAGAAAATACTGCAAGCAGCTAGAAAGAAACAATTTGAGTACTGTGGAAATACAATCAGGATATCACAGGATCCAGAAGTTTCAACATTAAGAGATCTAGGGCTTTGAATGGGATATTTCAGAAGTCAAAGCAACTGGGATTGAAGCCAAGAATCACCTACTCAGCAATTCTGAATATAATAATTCAAGGGAAAAATGGTCATTCGGTCATATAGAAGACTTTTCAGATCTGTATTTAAAAATTTGACCTCCCAAGACAAGAATCAAGAGAAGCATGAAAAGGTAAACAGAAAAGAAAAATCATAAAAGAATCTCTAAAGCTGAACTGTTTACATTACTACATGGAAAGAAAATATTTTTAATTCTTGAATCTTTTCTCAGTATTTGGGTAGTTGAAGAGATTGCACATACACCCACATTCACATACGCATACACATAGATAGAGAGTACAAGTTTTGTTATATCAGAAGAGATGATACCTACACACACACACACAAATAAAATAAAAAAATAAAATGAAAATTAAGGGGTGGAGGAAAATTCCAGGAAGAGAAATGGAGTAATGGAACAGTGAAGTCTATATGTCATAAAAGAGATAAGAAAAACCTTATTTAGTGGAGGAGATAAGGGAGAAGGGGAGAGGGCAAAAAGTAAAGCTATTGTCTCACTTGTGGCTGAAGGAGGGAATAATATGCTCACAAAATTTGATATGAAAATTTATATCACAGCACAGGAAAGTAGGAGAGGAGGTGACAAGTGGAGTGAGGGGAATGTTAGAAGGGAGGGCAAATGGGAGAAGGGAGTCACTAGAAATAAACACTTCTGAGAATGAACAAGGTCAATTTTAGGGGAGGATAATAAGAGGGGATAGGGTAGGACAGAGGGCAACATAATTAGTATTACACAACATAATTATTATGGAAGTCTTTTGCAAAAGAACACATATTTAGTCTGTATTGAATTCCTTCCCTTCTCAGTGGGGCTGGGGAGGTAAGGAGGGAGGGAGAGAAGTTGGAATTCAAAGTATTAGAAACAAAGGGTGAGAATTTTTATTGCATATAATCGGGAAAGAAGAACTATATGGAAGGGGGTATGGAAATTTATCTTGCCCGGCAAGAAAAGAGAGAAGATGGGGATAGGAGAGGGATGGGGTGTGATGGAGGGGAGGGTACATTGAGGGATGGGGTAATCAGAATGTATTAGGGAGCAAGGGAAGGGGAGTGATGGGGAGAAAACTTGGACATGTTACAAAGTGAGGTAAAACAATTAGTATTAAAAAATAGACAATTAATTACTGAGAATAAATCAATGACATCTTTAGTTTGGAGAAAAGAATTTCAGTCTAAATTTCCTAGAGGAAGGTAACCTCAGGTAAAATTTGGCATTGATGGAAAAGTCAAGGTTTTAATGATAAATTTGATTTTATGATTGCTATTTAATCAAGAAGTAGAACATGTATAGAAAGGCATGTAAGCCACTTAAAACTTGCCTCAAAAGATGTTCCTTAGCCATAGTGAAATTATAATCATATTTGAAACCTGGTTATTGGAATTCGCCATTTTTAGATGTTATGAGACTATTAAGTGACTGTTCTGAGTCTAACTTCAGATATGGGTAGAAGAAAGGCGATCTGAGCCTCCAATCCATGATACAAGTAAACTGATGAGTTGCTGGTATAAACTGCTTAGGTAATTTCAAGGGAAGAATGGGAGAGCTGCTGTTCAATATGGGCTGAAGTGCAATTCTCCTGACTCAATTTCCCAACTGACGCCTGACTGAATGCAAGTGGGTAATCTAATCCTGCCTGGAATTGACATGAAAATGGGGAGATATTGCATTCCTGAAATGTCCCTACTCTTGGTGGCAATTTCCTATAGTCAAAACGTTTGTAAGCTTAATACCAGGTCTATTCAATTATAAATTATTGGTGGAGGAATATCCGAGGTTGTCTAAAATTAAACTATTATGCATAGGACTTTAGACCAAGAACCATAAGTTAGGGTCTTTTAATTCTTGGTGATACTGTGGAGACAATTAGGTCAATAGCTTGTGAAGTTAGCAACATAAATATTATTTGTGTCTCAGTTGGTTAATGTTTTAAAAAAATTCTTTTGTGGTCCATTTTAAAAATGCTATCACCTGACCAAAAGTTTAAATTGCTTTATCTGTTATAATCTGTGTTAAAAACAACAACAAAACTAACACTTACAATTGCACTGACAGCAACCCTTACACCAGGAGGTTTCATTAGAGCTCAAAGGGTGCCTTTCTGCAACTTCATTAGGCTGCCCATCCTTAGGCAGTGTCCTCTGTGTGTTACCTTACAGCAGCTCTTACTGTAGTCCCTATAGTAGCTCCTAACAACAACAACAACAAAAAACAAAAAACAACACTTACCAGTAGCTGTTGAAGTTACCTAAAGGAGGACTCACAATTTCACCTAACATCAGTCAGAGCACTTACACGGACCCTTATGCCAAGTCTTAGAGCAACCCCTACAAATGTACCTCAAGCATCTCTTAGAGTGGCCCTTACAACTGCCCTTAAGAGCAGTCATTTATAACAACTCTTACAGCAGTCCTTAAAAGAACCCTTACAATTGCTCTGACAGCAACCCTTACACCAGGAGGTGGAATTGTAGTCTCAAAGCGGGCCTTTCAGCAACTTCTTTAGGTATGCCTTCAGCAACATTAGGTAGTGTTCTCTGTGTGTTACCTTACAGCAGCCTTTATTGCCACCCCTATCACAGCCCCTCGAGCAGCCCTTACAAAACCTAAAAAATAAAACAAAAAGAATGGAAGAAAAGTTATATTAAATAGTCAGAAATTACCCTAAGTTCTTTATACTCTGCTATATATGTAAGAACCAAACATTTATTCTAGGCTTCAAGAAAGTATTTCTCCATTCATGCTTATTCTACACTGCCAAGATTTCAGCAACCATTCCGATGACTATTAGGATCCAGAATGATTTGAATGCACATGGATGAACACACTCAAAGAAAAATACTCAGAAAAACACTCTGAGTGAAAACACTCAGAAAAGTAGCAATCACTGGTTCTTAATGTATTAATATTTTACTTTATTTCCCTTTCACACATACCATTGCTGATTCTCCCAATGGGCTATAGATTTGGTTGTACTGTACTTTATTTTGCATACTAATGATTATTCTCTGCATCCTCCTTTTGCAGTTCACTTTGTAGTTGAGAATACAATTCACAAAAGCAATTTGCACATCTCAAGATGTCACTAAATCCGATCAGATCCTAGTCCCTGTTGCTGTACTAGGTCATTTTCCTTTAAACATATCTCTCAGGGTCAATTTGCTTGAAAAATAAACTGAAGAAATCATTTGTATTTTCAATAAAATCCTTTATGAATTTTATTTTTTTTAAATTTTATTACCTATTAGAAATATATTCTTGTCATTTTGTGTTAATTCTGGAGGAAAGAAAAATTACTACAAGAACCCCAGGGCAGTGAACACCTAGGATTCAGGACAGCTTCATTAACAAGCAACAGTAAAAGGTGTATTTTAGGTATAATATATAAATTAACTTGACATTTGAGAATATGGATAACTTGTGCCACTCAAAGCTAATTTAATTATTAAGAAAGATTATTCAAATGCAGTGAACATATTGTGTTTCCATCTGGAATAAAATGGATTGTAATTTTGTTTCTCGTTAAATTTTTCCTCCCAATATGTGACAAACTGCAGATGCAAAGAACTGGTGACACTGAGATATGAATACAAGAACTACTAGGACAATTTTGCTTTACCTCACTGTTTCACAATTTTTGCATTAGTGATTCATTTTGTTTTGTTGTTCTTGTTGAAATTTTTCTCAAAGTTCCTTCAAAAAGCAAATACTCCTAAAGAGAGATATGTGATATAAACCTTGAAAAGAATTAGTAACCTAGCCCTAAAACTTTATTTTTTAAATGGATGCACTGCATCACGGAGAAGTTAAGTATCACTGTATCATCACTGTCAAGAACAATTTACCCAAAATAAGATTATCAAATAGCTTTCTTCCTTGATAATGAGAAGTTCATTGGGAGAGAGCAGAGGAGTTTTGAAAGGAGAAAAGAATACTGAAAGAAGAGGATTTAGGGTAAAAGGCAGCGTTAATTATCAAGTCCAAACATTTATTTTATATTTATACTGAGACTACTTTACTATATAAGATCTATTTCCTAATAATGGAGCAAAATTATGTGTTATTGCTTTTCAGGGATGCTGTAAGTAGTCATAGAAACTTCACTGTGGTAACAGAAGTACAAGCTAAATGACAAGTTTATAAAGGCTACTGTGCAAGCTAAAGAAATTATGCTGGAAAACTGCACTTTCTGGTGTCATTTATTTTCCAATCACACACACACACACACACACACACACACACACGTACACACACATGCACACACACCTGCACACAAGCACACATAACACACACAGATACATACACACTCACACATGCCGTTGACTCTCTCAATCCATGTGAGTAAGGCTGAAGAGAAAGACATTTGTACATTATGCTCTTTTTTAATCATGGTTTTCAGGTATCCCAATAACTTTTAAATTATCCATTCTGGATATTTTTCCATGTCATTTGTTTTTCCAGTGAGGTATTTTATATTTTCATCTACTTTTTTCATTCTTTTGATTTTATTTGACTGATTCTTGTTGTCTTATAGTGTCATTAGCCTTCACTGGCCCAGTTCCAATTTTTAAGGAATTATTTTCCACAGTTACTGTTAGTACTTCCTTTTCCCATTTGGTCAATTCTACCTTTTAATGAGTTTTCCTCAGGCTCCCCATGCTCAATTTGACTAGTTGTATTTTTTAATTAATAGCTTTCTTCTGTCAATTTTTGTCCTTCTTTTTCCGGGCTGTTGACTCTCTCCTGCATACCTCGGATTTCCCTCTCCCAACTTTTCTTCTACTTCTCTTATGCGACTTTTAAAATCCTTCTTGAGCTCTTCTAAGAAGGTTTTTTAGACTTAAGCCCAAGTTGTATTCCCCTTTGAGGTTTTATATTTAGGTGTATTGATAAATTTTTCTCTTCCGAGTTTATATTTTGATGTTCCCTGTCACTGTAGTAACTTACTATAGTCAGTACTCATTTTTGCTTCTTGCTCATTTTTTACCTATTTCAAGGCTTTAAAATTTGAGCTCTCCTTGCGGTGTACAAGGGCACTGCCCAAGCTTCTTGTGCTGGGGGTCAGGGACGTGGTCACTGGCTTTGTATACTGGGTCCTCAGGTGCTTGCAGCTTGTTCATTGTGCTAGAGTGGCCCAACCTAGTTGTCCTTGTTGCAGTCTGGTTTCTGGAATTTTCAACTTGCCTTCTGTGCTGGGTCTGGATGTGTCACAACTGGTCAACTCTATCACTGGCCTGCTGAGCCAAGATAGAGGGAGCTCAGTTACTAATCTGTGCTGTGGCAAAGAGCTTCCTGCTGGCTTGTCCAGACATCATTTTTGCTTAGCTGAACTTCCTTTTTACCTAAATTGTAACGACCTTCCCTGAAGTTCTTCTAAATTATCCTAAGCTAGAAAATTATTTCACTCCATTTTAAAATAGATTCTGTTGCTCTATAATGCATTTATAGGCTAGATTTATTTTTGTTTCTGAGGTAAACTAGGTAGAGCTCAGACCACTTCCTAGCTTTTTCTGTCATTTTGCTTCTGTCATAAGGAAATTGCCCTCTTTTTGCTGACGTAAGCATTTAGAAGTATAAATTGTGCCTTAAGTAATGCTTAGACTGTAACTCATAAATTTCGGAATGTTGTCTCATTGTTATTTTCATTACTGAAATTATTGGAGACAGATTATATACAATTATATCACTGTTGTTAATATATATCCTGAGTGTATAACTGAATGAAATTTATAAAAGTAAGAACCATTCTCCAGTTGATAAATGGTCAAGGTATAGGAAAGGCAGTTTTCAGATGAAGAAATTAAATCTGTCTATTGTCATATAAAATGCTCTTTATCACTATTTATTAGATAAATGCAGATAAAAACAACTCCAAAGTGTCAACTCATGTCTATAAGAATGACAGAAAAGGAAAATGACAGACATTTGAGATGTGGGAAAATAGAAACGATGCATTTTTAGTGGAGTTGTGAACTGATCTAAGTAGTCTGGAGAGTAATTTGGAAAGATGACCAAAGGGCAACTGAACTGTGCATACCCGTTGATCTAGCAATGCTACCACTAGATCTGTATCCCAAAGAGATCATAAAATGACTCGTTTGCACAAAAATATATGTAGCAGATTTTTTGTGTGTGATGCCAAAAATTGGAAATTGAGAGGATGGCATCAATTGTGCAATGGATGAACAAGCTGTGCTACATAAATGTAATGGAATTTTATTTTGCTATTTCAAATGATGAGAAAACTGATTTTTTATAAAAAACCTGGAAAGACTTACATGAATTGATTCTGAGTAAAGTGGACACAACCTCGAAAACACTGAACACAGTAATAGCAACATTTATTGATGATCAGTTATGAAAAACTTAGCTCTTCTCTGTAATTCAATGACCCAAGATAATTCCAAAAAGACTCATGATGAAAAATGCTATCCATATCCAGAGAAAGAACTTTGGTGACAGAATGAAGATTTCAGTATACTATTTTTAGTTTTTTTTTTCCTTTCTCCTAATTATTTTTTCCTTTTATTATGATTCTTTTATAACATAATAAATGTGGAAATGTATTTAACAAGATTGTACTTGAATTACCATGTAATATTGCTTGCTGTATTGGGGAGGGAGGAAAATTTGGAACTGAAAATCTTATAAAAGTGAATGTTGAGAATTATTTTTAATGTAAATTGAAAAAAAAATACTATTCCTATTTTCTTCTTTTTATTCTTTCATCTCTCCCTTTGTAAAGTCTGTACTCTAAAATCTGTTTTGATTTTTAACACTGACTTCCTTTGTCTGCCCTTCCCTTTATCAACCTTTTCTCTATTTCTTTTTTCCTTCTTTCCTCCTATTGTAAGATGGATTTCTCTACCCATTTGAATAAGCAGATAGGTAGATATTTTTGCAGTTAACAGTGTATTTTTATTTAAATTATCTATCTTTCTATATATTATTCTTCCTTGAACCAATTTAGATGAGAATAAGATTTAAGTATTGAATACTTCCAACCATTTTCCCCACCCTCTAACTTTTTTTTCTTGCACAACTCTTTTATGTGAATAATTCCCCCATTTTCCTCTCCCTTTTCTAAACGTATTTCTTTCTCATTCAGCCACTTGAAAAGATATTATCCCAAAACACTCAACTCACTTCTGTTCCCTCTCTCTCTATAGAATCCTTTCTATTGCCTTAATAATGATAAAGTTCTTGAAAGTTACATGTAATATCTTCCTATATAGGAAATTAATCAGTTTAACTTTATCAAGTACTTTATGATTTCCCTTTCGTATTTATCATTTTGTAGTTCTTTTGAGTCTTATAATCATGATTTTCTTTCTTTTAAACATATTTTCCAGGTTAACTGTTTTTACCAATGACAAATTTATCATTTTCTTTTATTTTTAATTCCTTTGACTTTGTTTTATTTTTTTCTAGATATCTAATGTATTTGCTAGCTCTTCTTCCCAATTCTATTTTTTAATGGAATTATTTTCTTCAGTAGGCTTCATTGTCTGCTTTTCCATTTGGTCAATTCTGCTTTATAAGGAGTTACTTTTTTCAGTGTACTTTTTTATATTTGGTCAATTTCGTTTTAAGGTGTTATTTTTTCAGTCTTTTCTGTGACTCTTTTAGCAAGTTGTTAACTACTTTTTCATAGTTCTCACTGTAATTTTTTTTATCATTTGTTCTTTAAACCTTTGTTCATTGTTATTTTCATTTCGTCATCTTTTTTTTTCTGAATTTGTGTTTTGATATTCCCCATCACTATAGTATTTTTTTTTGTGGTAAAGATCTTTAAAATTTGTTTGCTTACCTTTCCTATCTATTTCGTGACTTAGAAATTTACATTGGAAGGAATTTCTGGGAGGCAACTTGGCTGAGAGATGAGTAAATGCTATCTCCCTCCCCTTGTTGATCTTGAAGAGCACAGAGAATATTTTCCCAAGATATATCCTGGAACAGTTAGATCAGTCGAACTGATAAACAGTAACTTCGCACATGGGGCAAGGAAAATCCAAAAGAAGAGTTCCTCTTGCTGTGACTGAAGCAGACCAATGCAGGCCCAGAGCTGGCCCAAACAGTCCCACCTCAGCAAAACAGGAGGAGATCCTGAGCCACAGGGACGTGTAGCCCACAATCCCTAGGAACTGAGACTTGCACCAGCACCCCAGGCAAACTAGAGCAGACAGGTTCACCAGCCTCTGAGCTTGCCTATGCTGTAGCACAGTAGAGGAGACCTCCTATGACCAGAACATTCCTCCCCCACACTTAAAACAGCTAGCTCTAGGGTAACTCTGGGTAAAATCAAAAAGACATCACCTGGCCTCTGCTTCCCCAAAACAGCAGGCTCAGCACCAGGTGAGCTGCAGCATTTTAGTTTCCAGTTGAAAGAACAAGAGGCAACAATGCACAAAGCCTCAAGTTCAAAGCATAAGAATTGTAGAACAGAGTCCCCTGTGCCGCAGACACAGAGCTCTACTTTAAAAGCCAGGAGAAGGGTGATCATCATGAATAGAATATTTCAATGGGGACAAGGACCAAAACATGAATATCAAAGACGTCAGCATTGAAACTGTAATCCCATAATAAAATTCAGAAGGGAATATGAACTTGTATCGAGGTCAAAGAGCTTCCTTGAAAGAGCTCAGGAAGGATTGTAAAAACCAAGTTAGAAAAATAGAAGAAAATTGACCAATGATTTTAAAAATACGAAAAAGAAATCGCAGAATAATTTAGAAGGAAAATTGGACAAATGGAAAAGGAAGTACAAAACCTAACAGGAGAAAATAACTCCTTGAAAAGAACAACTGGACAGATGGAAAAGGAGATACAAAAGTTGACTGAAGAAAACAATTTGACAAAAATTAGAATTGGGCAAGTAGAAGGTAAGGACTCTGTGAAACATCAAGAATCAGACAAACAGAATATAAATAATGAAAAGATAGAAGACCATGTAAAATATATAACTGGATAAACAACTGACCTGGAAAATCGGTCCAGGAGAGAAAATCTAAGTATTATTGGTCTATCAGAAAGCCATGGTGAAAAGGAGAACTTGGACAGTATCTTGAAGAAATCATCAAGGAAAACTACCCACGAGTGTTAGAGCTAGAGGGCAAAACATATATTGAAGAAATACACCCTTCATCTCCTGAAAGTGATCCCAAACTAAAAACATCAAGGAATATCATTGCAAACTTCCAGAAATATCAAGAGAAGGA
Organism: Potorous gilbertii; assembly: GCA_028658325.1. NCBI lineage: Eukaryota > Metazoa > Chordata > Mammalia > Diprotodontia > Potoroidae > Potorous > Potorous gilbertii. The sequence continues at coordinate 244 of JAQQSK010009544.1, read as the reverse complement.
GAAAATGAGACAAGTCCCCAGAAAGAAACAATTTAAATACCAAGGACTACAGTCAGGATGGTACAGGACCATGCAGCTTCAACTTTAAGTATTAAAGGAATTGGAATATGATATTCTGTCAGACAAGGAGTTGGGACAATAACTGAGGATCACTCATCCAGCAAAGCTGTGCACAGTATTGCAGGTAAGGAGATGGACATTAAATGAAATATGGAAATTCCAGATCTTCCTCATGGAAAGGGCA
>JAQQSK010009543.1:0-13049 GCA_028658325.1 Potorous gilbertii | reverse complement strand
CTCTCTCTCTCTCTCTCTCTCTCTCTCTCTCTCTTTCTTTCTCTCTCTCTCTCTCCCTCTCTCTCCCCCCTTCTCTCTTCCTATCTCTCTCTGTGTCTGCCTCCCTCCCAGCTTTGTTCCTCACTGTCAAAGGGGTGACCTTTCTTTCCTACTTTCCTCCTCACACCCATGTGTCTCTCTATGTACTTTCAGATACTTATTCTGTCCTCTCTTCCTGTGATTTTCCCTATTTCCCCTCTGCTCCCTCCTTGAGTCCTTTGCTTCTCCTCTCTCTTTATCCTCCCTCTCTCTAGTTGATTCCCACTGTTCTCTTATGTCTCCATCTCCCCTTTGCCCCTCTCCTTTGCCCAGGACTTCGTCCCCTGATTAGGTTACCTCCCCCTTTTTTTTTCTTCTCCCTGTCTCTTATGTTTCTCCCATCTTCATGTGCCTATCTCTTTTTTTTATCTCCCTTTCTTCTCAAGAAACCTCCTCATATATCTCTGAGCTTCTTTTCTCTTTTTGCCAAACCTCAAATCTCTCTGTTTTTCTCACCTTATTTTTTATTTCCCCTTGGTCATTGTCCTCTCTCAATTTGTATACCTCACATGTTTCTCTCCTACTCTTTCTCTCTGCATGCTACCCCTTTCTCTTTGAGTCCAACTCTCTCTCTCTGTCCCTCCTCCTTATGTGATTCTCCTCTGTCTCTGTCTTTAACTCCCTTACGTACCCTCTCGACTCTCTGCTAGAGATGTGCCTTCTCCTAATTGTCTTTCCTTAGCATAACTGTGTGTCTTTCTCCTCTCTCTGTGTATCCCGTCACTCCCTGAAGTGCCCTATGTCTCTCTTTACGTCTCTTTCTTCCCTCTAAGTTATTTCTGTGACTGAGACTCATGATCAGGTCACATTCCCAGCAGAAGGGACTAAATGATTTTTTGCCCACCTTCTCATTCATATTTCCACACTCCCTGTTTAATTGTTCACCAATCAGAATAGTCACACCCTTTTCCAAAGTGATTTACGCATAAAATAATCTCTAGGGTTTTCTCTTTGGTCACTGAGAGAAACCACTAACCAATTCAGGTTTTTTGACACTTATTTACTTTCAAGCTTCAACCGTTTATATCTCATGTCAATGAAGGAAAGGAAGCTGTGGAAAGAGACCAGACTAATACAGCTTGTTTCAGGAGTCATGAGAAAGACCATTTTACAGACTATATTGGAGATTATATCTGAACATCTCTGGGCTTTTCAAAAGCACTTCTACTGTGGGAGGATGGGTCACTTTACTCGAGATCATTTTAAGAGAAAATGGTATCCTAGATGTCAAAAGGGGAGTGGTCCCTAAAGAACAATAATGCGGGGAGGGGGGAGAGAGGGAGAAGTAAGGATCTCAAGGAGAGTTTTAAGTTGAATAACTACTCTTTCTATTGTGAATTACCCAAGTTGTTATGTTTCTGTTGTGTTTGCCCTTCATTCTCAAAGGGCACCATGACATCAAGAGGATGACATGACTTGCAGTTGACTTTGATTTGAGAAAGGGGAGGCCGTGTAGGGTCACCAAGCTCACTTTCTTCTACTGAGCCATCTGTATCCAGTGCCCTGATGCCACTGGGAGATGATCAGAGGATGCAATGGGAGACTCTGGCCTTTTCCGGCTATTGTCCCGTAACATAGTCAGTTTGAGTGAGATACAACCATTTAATGAATAGGCTTCTTCAAGTAGCTGCACAAGGGATGACCCTTTAATAAAATAAAATAAAATAAAATAAAATAAAATAAAGTAAAACTGGGAGAAGACTTTCAGGGATCTTGGGCAAAGGAGAGGTAATTACTACTTAGTATTTAAATTCACTCCGTGCTAGGTTGGCGGGGACTTGTTGTGCAGTCTATGAGCTCTGAAGTGAAATGATTTTGAGGTTTGATCTTAGAGCAAGAGATGTATTCTGTAAATCCAGAGGAAAAAAAGACATGTTTTTAGAGGAGGAGAGGGAGGACAAAGAAAAAGAGAAGGAAAAGTAATTACCCAAGCAGACATTTAACAAGAGCTAACTAACCAACTGAAGGTGAGTTTGGAAATAAGTAAGTTTACCTCCTACTTCCTTCTTTTACCTAAAATCCACTGGTGAGCTGTTAGGGACAAGATCTAGTAGCCAGATTTTAGAATTCCCTGCTCTCTGATAGTTTTCTATCCTGGTAACAATTAATATCATTTTTGACTCTTAATAATTTTTGATAAGCAACAGTTGACATTCATGTGTGAATGTATTCTCAACTTCATTTCTACAAACTTTTCTTCCAGAAAGAATATCATCTAGAAAAAGATAAACAAACCTATGAAACATCTTCGGTTGTGAAGTTCAAGTTAGAAATCTCTCTTGTTTGAGGCAGTACAGCTATGCTAGTGAAGAGTAATAACTTGTGAGCTATCCTGTGTATGGTAGAAAGATTAAGAAAAGTGAAGCAGTCTGAGTGATTGGTTCAAAGGATTTGGATACATTAAAGGTTTGATTGAAACTATGGAAAGCAGATAAAAAGTTGGGACAAATGGGGGTCATCAAAGCCCCTTGTATCCCCAGATAGTTGCTCAGAGGGTTTAAGTATGTCGAGAAAGCATGGGGAATTATTTTCACAACACAGAACAATAATGTAACTACCATTTTTATACCCCTTCTGGTCATGTTTTGGCCTTTGTTTGCTTAACCACCTTGCCAGATTTGGCTCCTCCAGGTTTAGTGTTTTCCACTTTAAAGATGACTGTTCTGGCTGTATATAGCCCACTGTCCATGACCCATCCCCCTCTGGACCTGGCGTCACACTAGCTCAGACCTCTCCAATGTCAGTACCCTGTAAGGCAGGCACAAGTCTACATCCACTCTCAACAGGTAGCAATTGCAGAAAGTAATAAGACTTTCATCCCTTACCCCAAATGGTTTGGGTTTCATCCATTTAAAAAGGGGGAATGATGGGGTGTTTGGATGCATAAACTTGGGCCCTAATGCTAAAATCACATTTAAAAATCATATTTCTCTCTTCTCTAGCCTCAAAATACTATCTCAGGCAGTGTCTCCCTCAAGGAGATAGATTGCCCTGAGAACAACCCTTATCTCCCTTCCTCCTGTAGTTGTCAGGTGTGCCTATAAAACTTAACTGCCTGCTATGTACTGAACTGACAATGTACTGGGTCATAATGACATTTACTATTCACTGACCAATCATGTGAATCCTAGACTCAGACGTCTCTATACTCTCATTTTTTTGAATATCACCCTAGATATTAATTATTATGATTGAAAAAATAGAAAATAGCCCCCAACTTGGGGCTGACTGCACTTACCTATCAGGATCCCGGCTCCTTAGGTCACCACTTCTTCCGTGTAAAAACCAAACAACAGATGGGGTAGACACACCACCATGAGATATGAAGGAAAGGTATATACTATAAATGGTATAAATTGTACTTTATCTCGATGTGTCAATTCTCAATCAGATCCATTTGCAATGATTGTATGACAACCCACATATGCTGTGTTCCCTGTTAAAGTAAACCACTCTTGGTATCAAACTCAAGAGTATGCGTTACGCACAGAAGAGATGGAGCAATATCTGGTTGTTAAGATGAGGCATAAACTGTGTATTAGCTGTGTTGTGATGGGAGTTACAATACTTGTTTCTATACATCTGCTATGGCCTTAGGAATATTAGTTAGCAGTATGCAAAATAATATAGTGCTCTCACAATATGTAGGGGAATTAGAGAGAAATGTGAGCAGAGGGTTTGAGCTCCAATCCAAAATTAATATGCAATTGTATGAAGAACTTAATGTCTTAAAAGATACCGTTCAGGCTATGGGAGATGACCTGGACATCCTAGATGCACGATTAACCATAAGTGTGATTAGAGATATAGTTTCTTTTGTGTAACCCCAGGGAAGTATAATAGTAGAAATTATAATTGGACAAATATCAAAAATCACCTCAATGGAATATGGGAGAACAGTTAGGTGGCGTTGGATATCGATATGCTCCATAAATTAGCCATAGAATTTAATAAGAATGTGGAAGAAGAGCTGAATCTACATACGACAGCTGAAGAAATGTGGAAATGGTTCAGAAATGTAAATCCCCTTGAATCGCTTGTACGTTGCCTCATGTCCATGATACCCTTGCTTGTAACAGTTACCTTACTGCTCCTTTGAGGGCCTCTCATTGTGAGTCGCCCAAATGACTTTCTTTCATACCCAACTTCATTGTCTGCTTATGCAAGAAAAGAAAGGGGGAGATGTAGAGGACTAAGAGGACTATGAGTCCTGTGATCAAGGCCAAAACTGAGGCAAAGCCTGTTCCCGTGGGACTTGTGCTTGCACAAACCAAGCAAAAGCTCCCCATGACCCTTGAACCTGATGTTCCTGCAGATAGTGACGTTCTTTGCAGAAAAGTTGCAATTGGTTCTGGAACCAGCTTCAGGAGCAAGATAAGCTTCGTTACTTGCTTCAGGTACAAGGACGTGGATAAGTCATGGGATGGTACAGTAATGTCACGAGATGGTGAAGTAATGGGATGAGCACAGCCTGCATGTGATTGTGGTTACACCCCTTAAATACCCTGACCCTCAGTTGAATAAACAGAGGTGTCTTACATCCTGCCTCTCGCTTCAGTCATTGCTTCTGAGAACAGAGGATCTGGCTGATCAAGACACTCTACCCAAGGAGTTCCTAGGTAAAAGGAAACCTACAAAGAGGAGAGAGAAAAGGAAGGGGAAGACAATAGAGAGCAGTGCTGTAAACATTTCTGCACTGATTACTAGACCTGAGTTTGAGTCTTGGCTCTGAAATGGAAATGAGCTGCGTGAACTTAGGAAGTCACTGAGGACTTCTTTCTCCACAAAAAATGTGGGGATCACAGGGAATAATAGTGACAATAAATAGTAGCCATCATTTACATAGTACTTTAAGGTTTCCAAAGCTCTTTACAAATATTATCTCATGTGATCCTTATAACAACCTTGAGAAGCAGATACTTTGATTGTCTCCATTTAACAGATGAGGACAGTAGGGCAGACATGGGGTTAAGTGACTCCCAGGCTGCAAGTATAATCGGCAGGATTTGAATCCAGGTCCTCTGACCTCTTGGACCAATACTCTATCCAATGGGCCACTTGAAATCCCTTCTTGCTCTAAGTTGTATCAGTCAATGAAACAAGCATTTATGGAGAGTGCCTGTGACTCAGAGACTTCAAGAGTCCAGGAGAGACAGATGCCTTTACCCCATTCCCTCCCTGCTGTCTGTAATGCCTGGCATAGTTTCCCTCCTCATCTCTGCCTCTTGGTTTCCCTAAATTACCAGCTGAAATATCACCTTTGGTAAGTCTTTCCTGATCGCCCTTCACGTTATTAATACCTCCCCCCTTTTGTTTGTCTCAACGTATCCTGTTTAAAATTTGCATATAATATGTACATGATATCTTCTGCATCAGACTTCAAACTTCAGGGGTACATATATGATACGTTTCTTTGTACATCCCAACAGTTAACACACGGTAGGTACATGATGCTTATTGAACGATTGGATGGGTGCTGGCCCCCAAAATCTTCACTCCTTTGAGAGGGAAAACCGACCCTTTGACCCACTCTCTTTTTCCCAAAAGTCATGGACTAGGCCCCTCCAGTCAAACCCCCAGCGCGCACATGCACACACACACACACACACACACACACACACACACACACACACACATACACACATACAGATACATACCCCATCATCATTGCCATCTCCATCATAATCACCACAGAATAGTTCTGGTTACTCATACCCCTTCAAAAAGGAGTCACCAAGTACTGTCCTAACCACCTTGGTCTACCATGGCTTCCAGAACCCCTCCCTCCAGTCATTGGCTATATCTGATTTGCAAATGCACCCTAAGAACACCTAGGCCTTGCAAATCTCCCCTTGCTGAATCCCAATAACCACTGGGCTTTTCTATCTACTCTGAAGGTGAAACCTCTTTGGGGCTCTCCCTTGAGAATTCGGATTATCTTCTCTAACTTTTTTGTTTTAGGCAGACTGATGTGTACTGGAGGGAACAGTGGCCTTAGAATCATGAAGACTTGATTTCAAATTCTAATCCAACCATCCAACCACTTCAGCGCCGTATGATTGTGGGTAAGTCACTTTATTTCTTTGTCTCAGTTTCTTCATCCGCAAAATGAGAACAATACCACCTACCTCACAGAGTTTCTCTGAAAATCACATAAGGACACGTAAAATGTGTTGCAAACCTTAAAAAAAAAACTACATCAAGGTTCATTACAACTTGTATCCACAGTTTTCAGCATACAACAAGCATTCCATAAATACTTCATTCATTTGCTGTTCTAGGCATTAGGGATACATGGAGAAAGAGGAATGAATCTCTGTGCTCTGGTTTTAAGACTGGAGCAGGGTTCCCCTATCTGCTTCCGCAAACTAGCCCTCTCTGGTCTCGTCTCCTACAGCTCTCTGTGTTTCCATGTCACAGCTCACAAAGAGCAGGAAAAGACCTTATGAAGCCACCTAGGCAAACTCCTCATTTCTCAGATCAGGAAACTGAGCCCAAGAGAAACAGATGACTTGCCTCATGTCACAGAAGTCGAGCTCCCAGTCAGGTGGACCACTTTACGGGGAGGCTCAGGGAAGCTGTGACCCACTCAAAGACCTCTGGGCTGGAGAGGAGAATTTCAGCTCAGGTCAGTGTTGGACTTAGGTGGACCGGCTTGGACAGTGAAGTCCTTCTCACAGTTAAAGTCCTGATTCTTGGTAAGCTCTGGCTCATTCTTAGTCAACAACATCCTGACCCTCTCCCAGAAGGATTATGGGGCTGGAAGCTGTACTCTCTCTGTGTATAACGTTGCATCCATTTGGGGCATGACCACTAGAGAGCACAAGGCTCAGTCCTCACAAACCCCTAGGATACTCCAAGTGTGGCCATCAGGCCTCCAAATCTCCAAGTCCGAGGTTTCAGGGGAAGGTCTCATGTAGTTTATTGATCGTTAGCCTTTTCCAAATTTGTTCCTGAAGTACAGTTCAATGAAGGAGGCTGACATCATGGACATGGGGGAAATGAAGCAGAAGGTCATGCCTAGCTCTGCCACCACCTTTTTGGGTGTGTCTGTGGAGGCAGGTTCAATCTCAGTAAACACAGTTGTAAGTGAGAGGTGCCCATAAAAGGGCAGAGGAAGGTGGGAGTCTGCTTCCTCAATGAGACAGGTCTGGGCAGACAAAAATCAGGCTCCTCAGAGTCCAGCAGATCTTTGAGGGTTTCAGTCCAGAAGCCCTCTCCCCTCTCTTCCTTCCCCAGGAAAGCCACCTTGGCTCGGAAACAGGAAGTTTAGTGGCTGGATTTAGGGACTAAGAGGGAATGGGAAGAATGGGGCTGGGAAACTGGTGGTCCCCTAAGGCCCTCAGGACCTCTTTTGACAAGGCATGTACCTCAAGAGTCAATGAAGCAGCAGAGAGTGGAGGGAGCCTAGCCCTCCAGGCCTGTCACACGTATCTCTTGGTGTTACAGGGTCAGACAGACAAACAGGCAGTCACGGAGGATGAGGAGCTGAGGAAGAGCCAACACCTAAGTTCATTGTGGTCAAAGGTGCTAGGGTGGTGGGGAGAGAGGCTTCACTCCCAGGAGATCTTGATGGGGAGAACTTCCAGAGGTCTGGGTGACCCAAGTGTAACAGCTTTTCAAACGGTAAGGAGATCCACGGGAAGGGGCCACTGACTGCAATCAGGTGGAAGTCTTTGGACAACTCATAAGAAGTAACCTTCATATGGATGCCTCCATGGGATCCCTGAGACAGAGCAGAAAAGGGGCATGTCCTATTAGCTGGTTTGAGGTCTGAGTGGGCTGAGATGGCATTCTCCCCATTCTACATAGGTTGCAGTTCTCACACTGGGACAGAGAATCATGGGGGAAGTTGTTGAACCTCATCAGCCAGATCATGGAGTCCATATCATGGACCAGCGACTGATTCCATTCAAAGATCTGGTCTCAGAGTCTGTTGTAGTAGGAGAACCAGTCCCCAAACTGGTTCCCCAGGTCAGGCATTCCAGTGGCATTGAACATCGATTCAAAATACACAAAGTTGTGGGTGGCCCAATAGCTCTTCTCCTACAGCTCCTGAGACTTGTCAGTCACCACCACCAGATTCGGAATCTGCTCAAGAATAATGAACAAGCCATTCATGGGCTTGCACTTTTCAGAAAAGAAAGCATTGTAATCTACAATCATCCACTGGTTGTTGTATGTGCTACTTTTTAATTTCTTAAAGGTGGTAGACCACTTGGAACTGTCCTGGGCCAATCAGTTGGCCACGATATTACTTAGCCAATCGAGAAGTCTGTTTTGAGACTTAATGTACTTCCACAGCTCCACATTGCTGTTGCCAATGGTTGTCTCTAGAGGCACCAACCCACTGTCCAAGATATAGAAGTCATCATCCCAGGGTAGGAGGAGAAAAGCTGCTTATTCTCAGGGATCAGTGGTGACGCACCTTTGGGCAGCGTCAGGAAACGGAAATCGTATTTTTTCATGAGGCAAAGCATGTGCTGGTGGGAATTCCAAGTGTCGTGGGACACAGGAGCTCAGTGTGGTTGTGCAGCAGCTTGATGAGGGCTGAGGGGGATCATGAGCCCATGAATCGCCTCTGCTCAGTCTTGTTCAGGTCTAGCTCTGTGTCCTCCACATTGCCCGAGAGCTGGAACAAGAGGAAGCCAAAAGGAGTGATAGTGAAATGCCTAGATGGGAAAGCTGTGTGTCTCTGGTAGCTTTCGTTCAATCCCTTCAGCTGCAGGAGAGCAAGCTCCACTTGGTGCCAGTACTCGACATCCTTGTCAGATTCAATCTGCCCCTGTACCCAAGTCAGCTTTAGTTCAATGTACTTCAGTTTCTCACAGTCTCATACTTGAAGGGGCTTCAGTAATCCACTAGTCTGTTCATCCAGTGCATGTAGAAAAGCTCAGCAGATACAGGTACTCAGGTACCTTCCTACTCAGGTCACATAGACCCGCAGAGTATCGCTGAATTTCTCACTGGCAGTCAAATGCAAGAAGTCAAATTCACCCGTTGTCCCTGATGGCGTTGGTGAGGTTTGCCCAGATGATGCCCTCAGCCTCCCAGCCCTTCATCATGTTGAGCTGACCTATGGCCGAGTCCATCACCACCTAATAGGTCACGGAGGATGTGGTCACGGAGGATGTTGGTGGCAGCGAGGGCTGAGGCAGGCTCAGCACCAGTCCCAGCCCCAGCGTCAGCTCCAGGGCCAGAGAGCCACCCTGAGACGAGATTTTGTCTTTCTAAGACCTACTTTTTTCGATGTTTCTTTTTTTGTTTGTCTCTTCTATATTGGTCTTCAAAGTAAACACTTTGAATATTAACAATTTGTGTTTAAAATGGATATAATCATTATAAAAGTTGTTTGTATAAGTCACGTCTGTTAAAACTGTGAGAGACAAAAAAAACTGTTGGTAATTGTTAATTATTAACTCTCTCCAGAGTCTGGAAAATGAAGAATAATCACAAAACAGAAGAGAGTATGTACGATTAATTGCAAATTGCTTTGAGTTTTTCCCTACAGTAGCAGAACAGATCCCCTGTTAACAGAGTTGGAAGAACCTAGAACTCCTTTCCTCTTTTCCTGGGCTTCAACAAACCTCTTTCAAAGTTTTTGTAGTTACTAAAAACATCTTAGTGAATTCTTGTGAAAAAAGGTATTTGTTCCACAAATTTCTTCTGCAGTTTAAAGTAGGCAGTACATGTTCTATCACTGAAGGGAGAATATGAGTGGTTTGGAGCTGTTTGATCTAGGAGACCAAAACAGAATTGCAGCTAATCAAGCAAAGAATTATAATTGTGATATGCAAATTAAAGAAGAAAATGACAGGTTGAAATGAACTCTATAAATTGAGAAGATTTAACACGAGCAGTCTGGAATATGGTTGAAATGTAAAAGAAAGCATTGTAATCTGAATAACGCATTTCAAAGCATCTGAAAAGAGAAAAAAGTCTGGAGGGAAACATGAAAGGTGGATAAGAAGGTTTGGGGATAAATAGAGCAGATGCCCTGTCCACAGCAGGTGGGCAAATGTTCCAAGCCCTTCCTGTCCCTGGACAGTTGATCTCAGTGCCTATTCCCCGGTTTCAGATTGTTTAAGAAGGTGTCAGAAGTTTGACTTTGTTTAAGTAGAAAAACTGAGACCGAAAATTTTATGGATTGATTTCAGTGCCAGTAGAGGGTTAGGAGAAATATGATAAACAAGGTGTTCTTAAGTATGATAACTGGAATAAATTACTATCACTTAAAATCTTTTGCAGTTGATTAGCTGGAAATGATAAAGTTGATAATATGAAATCCTGGGAATAAATACCCTTTGAGTAAAATATAACACTAAATAACTGAATTTATTAATTGAGGTTCTACATGGTAACACTTGGAAAATAGATGTGATTGGATGAATTCTCTTCACATTTTAATTGGAATACATATTTGTCATTTTTCTAAATCTTGTTAGTTGGGTAATTTTAAGCCAAGATACACATTATGTAATGCATATAAAGCAAAGTACCTAAAATTAATTCGATAATTAATTCTCCTCGAAATGTTACTAGAAAAGTAAACTCTTGCTTATTTCTTTTGGGTTAGGGACATAAATATTGTATTAAAATATTTTTAGAATTATAGAAGATAGTAATAACGGTTTTCTGAGACGTTGGCATAGAAAGGAACCTTTAAAAATATCCTCATCTGTCAAATCAGAGTCTTAAAGTCTTACCAGACTGCTCACAGTTTAAAGTAACATTGGGTGCTTGCTTTTGTAGCAGACTGGCAAATGAGTAGGGTGTCAATGTTTTAAGATTTCAACATCTAACTCGATGCTCTGGTTAAAGTAGAGTGATTGAATTTTAGTTAAGATCTAGACATTCCTGAGAAAAAGATTTTTATTTCTCAAAAAATACAAATCAAATATTGGTCTATAACCATTGGGCCATACTGGTCTGAGAAAGATTTTTTTTTCAATTTTAGTTTGCTCTGAGTAAAATTAGGTAAGGATCTGGTTAGTTGCGTCCACCCGTCTTTCAGGACAGTCTCTAGGCAGCACATACTATAAACCTAAGAGTATATAAATATTGCATGTGGTGAAAATGTTGATCATTGTGACCTGTGAGTATTATATAGGACCTTAAATGTTTCCTTCTACTGTTCAAATTAAGAATTATTTAATGAACTCCTTCTCTGAGAATTCAAAGATTTCTGTCTGAGGAAAGAGCAGGCTCTGCCAACATTAGATCACATTTCTTAGGTCTCTTTTTTGCCTTAGCCAAAAATCAGCCATCTAAAACCTTTTGGAATAAGAAATTCTAAAAGCAACGACATAATACTTAGCCCAGAATATTTTAAACTAACCAAATGATAACGGGTATGAATTCAAACTGATATGTGTCCCTTTCTTAACTCGGTAACATCAACTTAGTTAGAAAAGTAGATACTCTTGTAATTCAAATGTTGTTAGGTCATAAATTCAGTGTTAAACAAAGGACAAACCGACAGATTTCACTTTATAGAGATTATAACAATGAAGCAAAATTTCTTCTTTGTTTTCATTCTAGATTTTAATCAAGTATCTTATTTGACAAGGTTATAAGTAAATAAGGTTCATACATAAGGGCTTGTGGAAGTTTCACATATATTTATTCTGAATGATTTTCTGCATAAAGTAATTTACAGATGGATTCAACTGACTTGAGCTACCTTGATTAGAAATGAGTTTTATGATTCAAATCCAGGATGAAGTTTATGACACCGTACAGATACACTCATATATATACAGATATACTGTTCCTCCATTATGAGTTTAACTTTTAAAGAAAAGGAAGAAATGTTTCACAACTGCTGTTTCTGAAGTACTTGTCTACAGTGAAGAGGAAGTTTCATTTAAAATCATTTAGCTCTAACTTATGAAAATTGGAAGATTTCTGATTAAATTTTTAGGAGTTATTTTAATAAGGCTAATCAAAATAGGTATATTTTTAGCATTGCATTATGTCAAAAACCACATCTCCTCATTTTAAACCCTTTCGGATGAGAGGGTGGTGGTAATTAGGAATTAATTTTGTTTGGTAGTTTAGAATTTATTGATGAAATTTAGGGCATTTTATGCCAACTTAGTTTTAACCAAGTTCAAATTTGTTAAAAAAAATGCATTCTTGCTTTAAGATTTGAATAAGACATAGGCATCAATCTGGAGATTTACAATTATCATATTAACTATTTCTGTGAACTTACAGTTCTCCCATGTTATTTCAGTAGCTTCTAGCAACTGCTTTTTTACATCAGTGTGAGTTTTAACTTGTTTTTGAGAAAGACAATTATTGGTGGAAAGGAATGTAAAGTAAAAATCTTCTGTGTGATTTTTTTAGAAGGCCTGATGCATTTTAAATTGTTAGTTAATTTATTGCAACTTGTGTGTCTTATTGTACTGTGACTGGTGAGATTTTGCTGTTTCAAGTGAAACTTTTTAAGAATCTGAATGTTCTTTCTCAACTTCATTCTTAGGTTTGTTGTGTCCTTGGGCCAATCTCAGACGAGCAGACCTCACACACACAAAGGAACACAATGCAACAAAAACAAAAAAGCCCCAGGAACTCAATGACAGTGATATCTGAGATCCATGGCCACTGGCCTTATCTGTTACAAGAAGCAAGGTTGGGAGGGGGCGGAGCCAAGACGGCGGAGTAGAAAGACTCACATTTGCTAGCACCGAAACCACAGCCCATGGATTCACTCTAAAAAGAACTCCTGACAAATTCTGGAACAGTGGAAGCTGCGCAGAAACACAGTGAAGGAGATTTCCGTTGCAGAGAGCCCTGAAAAACCGACCGCAAAGGTACAGCGGACGGGAGCGGAGTCCTGCCCGGCCGAGCGCTCCCCTCCCCCGCCCCGGCCACGCGGCACTGAGAGGAGTGAGCAGACCCAAGCAGGCGTCAGGGACCTGAATCTCCGGCGGCCGCGAAGGTCCCTCCACCCACAGACGCACAGG
>JAQQSK010009542.1:0-13049 GCA_028658325.1 Potorous gilbertii | reverse complement strand
AGCACAGGTGTGGCCACATCACTCTCCTACTCAGTAAACTCAAGCCACTACCTCTTATCTCTAGGATTAAAAACCAACCCTTCTGACTAGCATTTAAAGTCCTTCATACCTTACCATTAATCTACCTTTCTACTCCTATGAAATATCATTCTTCTTCATTTATCACAGTCTAAATAAATAATTCTTTCTGTTTTTTATACAACCCCTCTTCCTATCATTTCCCATTTTATGCATTTGCAATTACTGTCACCCATGCCTGGAATGTACTTTCTTCTCACTTCAACTGCTTATCACTGATTTTTCCTCTGTTCCTACTTTTGTTAACTTTTAAATAAAGTTTTCCCTGAGACACTGAGCAGTTAAATTCTTTCCCCCTCAAAAACATCTTGCATTTATTATACATACACATATGTATACACACACACACACACACACACACACATATATATATATATATATATATATATATATATATATATAAAATGCCTTTATATAAACTTTCTATCTACTCTAGCCAGATCATAAATTCCTTAAAGAAAGCAAATGTTTAATTTTTGGTATGCCCAGTGCCTAGCACATTGCTTAACCCTGAAGCAATAAATGCTTATTGATTGATAAATAGTATATTATATGACATATTCTCCCCTTGTTAGAGTATAAGACCTTTGAGGACAAGGACTCCCCATTAGGTATGTTGTAGTGGGAATCTCTTTCTGGTGTGAATTGTATCTGACTGAGGTTTGAATTCCTTCTAATTTCTACATTTAATGATTTTTTTTATGGAAAGTATCTGCTTTTCTAAATATATTTCTAGTTCAGTACATTAGTATACTAGCAAAAAAATGAATTTAGAATTATCAGAAACCAATGTGAATCTTTTTCTCTTCTTCTTGTTGACTATGTATCCTTGAACAATTTATTTCTTCCCTCTGGTGTACATCTGTAAAATGTGGACATTGGGACATTTCTATTATCTTTGTGGTGGGGGGGGCAAAGTAGGTGTTTATTCAGTACCATGTATACATTGGACAACTGCCCATAGTAAATATTTAATAAATGATTTTTTGAGAGTAAGGGATGGAGGGGAACTACAGGATATAATGAGAGGAGCATGAAAGAGTATATTCTATTATAAGCATATGAAAGTGCCAGAGGGTTGACAGTATTTTACAAATACTATTAGACTGGATTAAAGGAGCATAGTTTCATTTGGGAAAAGCTTTTTTTTTCTTTCCTGGTAGAGAGTGTCTGGATGTCTTCCCAGACAAAAGAGATCACTTCATGGAGTCAGTCTGGCTGAAGCTCCAGCCTTGGGAATTGCAACTTCTGGTGAGTAATTTCACAGAGATGGTTGATTAATTCTTTTTGTTTGAAACACCTAGGGCCTCATAAAACTTGACTGGTTCAATTGTCATGAGTAAGATTGCATCTCAGATGTAGGCATGATTTTCAAAGGTTAATGCCTTCTGAGTTCAGCAGTAAGTTAAGCTGAAGCAGTTCAACCTAATTGAAACAGACTGCCAAGCAGCTCTTATAAGCTAGAAGCAGCAACATAGCTCCACACTCTCTGGTGGTCTAGTGGGGAGTCAGTTTACTTAATCACCCTGCACTGAGTTCAATTTCTTCTCAGGAAAGCTACTTCTCAGAAGAGGCAGAATAGACTAGGAGAATAACAGAATATCATATTTTTAGAGAAGGAAGGAAACTCAGAAGCCATCTACCACTCAGTGGATAAATCATCAATCTAACTTTGCTTAAGACATTGAATGAGGGGGAACCTGCAAGATCATGAAGGATTCAATTCTTTTTTTAAATAGATCTGATTGTTCTGGAGTTTCTACTGATATAAAACTGAATTTTTCTTCTTTGCAAATTTTTCCTGCTTATTCCTAGTTAAAAATAGCTAGTAATAAGAATAGAATACATATCAGACTTTAAGATTTACGTGTTTTTAAACTTATGTAGGCCTCACAACCACCTAGTGAAGTAGGTGAACTCATTATCCACATTTTCCATATGAGGAAACTGAGACAGAAAATTAGATGACTTTCCCACTTAAGTGTTTAGAATTTAAGTATTTTTTTCCAGGTAGCAAATTCAAACTCACCTCTCCTGAATCTAATTTTCACTCTGTATTGGCTACATCTTCTTACCATCTCTTGTTCTTTACCATTAACCCAAATAGAAAGAATCTCTTGATTTTATCCATGAAAGTCTTTAAAGTATTTAAAGGCAAATATTGCAACTTCTCTGAGTTCTTTCCAGGTTAACCATTTCCATTTCCACAAAGTGAACTCTATTTATCATGGACTTGACATCCTTTACCATTTCCATTTCCTTCTTCTGAATATTTTCCAGCTTATTGATGTCTATCCTAACATGTTACAGACATCACTGAATGTCCCAAATAAGGACTTACTAGAGTAGAGGATATGGTAGATGTAGTCCAATAGTGAATTAGTACTTTCTTGTGAGTCTCACTACACAATTAATGTGTAGACATTGAGTAGGTTACTCCCTCAATTGTCAGATCTGTTTTCTGGTAAGGTTACTTTATCACTAGGCCTCTTTCATCTTACTCTTGCAAAGTCAACTTTATAAACCCATGTCTCAGACTTTAGACTAATTTCTTTTAAGTATTACCCTATATTAAGAACAATGTGGTTACTTCTTAAAATTTCTTTTTCTTATCCCAATTCTGTCTTGTGTGACCTTGCTTTATTATCTGCAAATATGATCCTGAAACATTACAACAGAGATATCTTGCAGTATTGCCAGTGGACTATAAAAATACACTTTGAATTAGGCATTTGAAATGTTCTGATTCGTGTTATTTGTTCTGTCATCTAGCCTAAATTTCTCTGTCTGTTCCACAAAATAGCATGAGATATTTTGTCAAAAACTTTAATAGAATCTTGCTAAATTCTATGTAACTTGCTTCTTTTTAAAAATTTATTTATTTTTAGTTTTCAACATTCCCTTCCACAAAATTTAGAATTTCAAATCTTCTCTCCACCTACCCCCTTCCCCAACCACAGGACAGTCAGTATTCTGATGACCCTTTCCTTGAATCTGCACTCCCATGTATCACCCCCCCCCCCATTCCTGTCCCTTCTGTTTTCCTGTAGGGAAAGATACATTTCTATAACTCATTGCTATACATGTTACTTCTTGTTACATGTAAACACAATTTTTATGATTCATTTTTACAGCTTTGAGTTTCAGATTTCCTACCTTCCCCCCTCCCAATACACCCTCATTGAGAAGGCAAGCAATTTGATATGGGTTATACATGTATAATAATGCAAAACACTTCCATAATAGTCAAATTGTGAGAGACTAACTATATTTCCCTCTATCCTGTCCTCCATTTCTTCTCTTCTCTCATTTGACCTGTCCCTCTACAAAAGTGTTTGCTTCCTATTATACTTTCCCCCAATCTGCCATCCCTTCTATTATCCCCTCTCCCTTATCCATTTGTCTCCTGCTTTCCTATAGGGTAAGATAAACTTCCATACTCAATTCAATGTGTATGTTATTCCCTCCTGCAGCCAAATGCCTTTATTATAAAAGCTCTTTCTTGCCTCTTTTATGTGAAATGATTTACTATATTTTCCCTTTCTCTTTCTCCTAGTGCATTACTCTCAACATTTAATTTTATTTTTTAGATATCATCCTTTCTTATTCAGCTCATCCTGTGCGCGCGCACACACACACACACACACACACACTCTGTCTCTCTCTCTTTGTCTCTGTTTCTCTCTCATTCTCTCCATACACACACACACACACACATATGAACACATACATATTAACATACACACACACATATTCCCCTCAACTATTCTAATACTAAGAAAGGTCTCATGAGTTACAAATATCATCTTTCCATGTAGGAATACAAACACTTCAACTTTAATAAGTCCCTTATGATTTCTCTTTCCTGTTTTCCTTTTCATACTCCTCTTGATTCTTGCATTTGAAAGTAAAATTTTCTATTCAACTCTGGTTTTTCAACAAAAATGCTTCGAAGTCCTCCATTTCATTGAAGTTCTATTTTTCCTCTGAAGTATTTTACTCAGCTTGATTTTAATTTTAACTCCTTTGACCTCTGTGAATGTCACCTTCCAAGCCCTCCAATCCCTTAGTGTAGAGGCTGCTAAATCTTGTGTTATCCTGATTATGTTTCCACAATACGTGAATTATTTCTTTCTGACTGCTTGTAATATTTTCTCCTCTAAAATTTGGCTACTATATTCCTAGGACTTTTCCTTTGAGGATCTCATTTAAGATGTGCTTAGTGAATTCTTTCCATTTCTATTTTACCCTCGGATTCTAGAATACTAGGGAAGTTTTCCTTGAAAATTTTTTGAAAGATGCTATCTAGGCTCTTTTGTTTGATCATGACCTTCAGCTACTCAAATAATTTTTAAATTTTCTCTCATTGATCCATTTTCAATGTCAATTGTCTTGCCAGTGAGATAATTCTCATTGTCTTCTATTTTTCTTCATTCTTTTGGTTTTGTTTTGTAATTTCTTGATTTCTCATTAAGTCACTAGCTTTCATTTACTACATTCTAATTTTTAAGGAATTGTTTTCTTTAGTGATATTTTGGACCTCTTTTTTCCATTTGGCCCATTCTGCTTTTTAAAGTAATCTTCTCTTCGTTGGCTTTTTGGACCTCTTTTGTCAATTGGGTTAGTCTAATTTTAAAAGTTTTATTTTCTTCAGCATTGGGGGTTGGCGTCTCCTTTAGCAAGCTGTTGACTCATTTTTCATCATTTTCTTGCATCACTCTCATTTCTCTTCCCAAATTTTCCTCTACGTCTCTTACTTGATTTTCAAAATCCTTTTTGAGCTTTTCCATGGCCTGAGATCAATTCATATTTTTCTTGGAGGCTTTGGAGGTAGGAGCTTTGACTTTATTGTCTTCATTTGGTTGTATGTTTTGATCTTCCTCATCACCAAGGATGTAGGAAAATATTACTTCACTGAGAAAGTAAGAATCTATAGTATGCTTCTTTTCCCATATTTGCACATTTTCCCAGCCAATTACTTTACTTTTGAACTATCTGTTAAGTGGAAGGCTCCAAAAACAGCTTCAGTTTCAGCAGTGGCTGCTGCTGCTCTAGGGTTGGATCCGGGACTGGGGCTGGGACCAGACCACATTCCTTTCTCAGGGAAATGAGAGACCCTTTCCACTGACCTTTGAAGCTGTTTTTGGTATTTGTAGACTGAGAAGTCTGGAAACCACAGTAGCCACTAGTGATTTAAGTCTCCTAAGGCCATGCACCTACTCTGTCTACACCTACCAAAACTCACTCTGAACTGCACTCCACTCCCAGCCCAATGCAATAGACCCTTCCCACCAACATTTCAGATTGTCTTGGGCTGAAAAACAGCTTAATTTCTTCATTCTGTGGCTTTTGCTTCTCGAAGATTTGTTCAGAGTCATTTTTTGCAAATTTTTTTGAGAGGTTTAAGGGCAGAGCTCTAACAGGCCCCTGATTCTACTCTGCTATCTTGGCTCTGTACCCCTTCCCCAGGTAACTTGTTTCTATAGTACCTCTTGATCTATTGTTTGCTAAGTTCTATGCCCCCCCCACCCCTCAAAAAAGATATAAAGTTAGTCTGGAATGGCCTGTTCTTGCTTAAGTCATACTGGTTGATCACTTTTTCATTTTCTAGATGTTAATTCTTCATCATTTTAATATTACATTTGAAAATTTTGCTAGGAACCAAAAGCAAACTTTCTGAACATATGGTTTACAGATTCCATTCAAAATTCCATAATTGTGCTGGAAATGTTCTGTTCTATATTGGACAGTGATTTCTAATTAGCTCAGGAGATTCCAAAGAGAATAAAGAGGGGTTACGTATGTGAAAAAAATGCTTTACTGAATGTGAAGTACATTGCAAAGCCTAGAGCAGAGATTCAATCTATATTTATTGTTTTCACTTCCAATTTTTCTCTGATCTTTCAGTCAAAATTAGCAGATCTATGAATGTGAGAAATGAATGCAATTATCACCATGCTCCAATGAGCACAAATAATGAGTCATCTGAAGTGGTTATATTATTAGAATTCTTACTGTATGTATCTTTTGGCTTGAACAAATCCATATATATTGCATATTTTTTTTAACTCCAGGGCCAATTTAAATGTTGATTTGACTTAAAAGCTCTTTGTTAATCTGGCCCCTTTCTACTTTTCCAGTCTTCTTACACTTAAATACTTCTTGCATGCTCTGTAATCAATTGATACTGGCATCCTTTCAGTTCCTTGAATATAACACTACATTACCTAACTCTAGAATTTTCACATTTAGGAATTCCTTGATGATCGTAATGGTTTCCTTCCACATCTATACCTCTTAATTTCCCTTGATTCATTTAAGACTCAGATAAAGTTCCACCTTCTTCAAGAAGTCATTTCTAGTCTACCTTAATCTTAGAGACTTATCTCTGAAGACTAAACCCAATTGATCCAAATACATATTTTACAAATGTGTCAGTATATAATTTTGTTCATATTGTCTTACTCATCCTGTGAGTTCATTGAGAACAAGGGTTACTTCATTTATCTATTTGCTTATTTATTCATTCATGAATTCATTCATTTGCTTATTCAGTTATCTATTCACCCATGCCTGCATCTCTTTAGTTATTAATAAATAAATAAATAAATAATAAGTAATAAATAACATCTAGTCATTTTTATTCATTCATTTATCTATCTATTCATTCATTTATTTTTAAATTTATTTATCCATTCTTTGTATCCCTAGTATTTAGCACAATGCCTGAAACATAGTAGGGGTTTAATAAATCCTAGCTGACTCACAGTATCTCTGATTTCAAACAGATGTGTTACCTGTTGTTATACCAGTCTTGCTGTTGACATAGCCAGTGGCAGGAGAGAAAAGAAATTCTCAACATACCTCCTATACCAAAACAAATTCTCTTTTGGGTACTTGTTTAGCTCTTAAACTGGAAGACTTTATACCAGAACTCTGCAATCACTTACGTGGTTCATTGTATGACTGCTCCACTATTTGACTACAATATTTATATATAGACTGAAGGGAATAGCTGATTCTGCCAGTCCCAAAATGCTTCATGTGTGGCATCAATTATCTTTAATGAATGAATGAATGGCTAATAGATTGAAGACTTATCCACATCTACTTTATAATATGAAAGATTAATTGAATTGAAGTGTATGGGTTTTATGGGATTACATTAATTTGGTGGGATGAATCTTTGCCCTTACACAATCACTTCTTTCCTCCCTAAATCTTGCCTTCACTTTTCTATTTCCACTCCTACACTTTTTTATTTTATCAACTTATTTTCCTCCCTTTTTAAATTCTTAGACAACAGTGCTCATTACTCAGTACCTCTGAGAGCATTTGATAGCACCCAGGATAGTAAGACTGCTGATTTCTAAGAAAGAATAGTACCCTAGCCATGATGGAATTTCTAGACATCCATATAGTCATACAATGTCTGAACTGGCCCATAAGGTACAATGACATATGCTTGATGGGCTTCCTCGGGACTTTCAGACACATTTCCCACCGTAGTATCCTTTCCCTCTCACTCCAGTTCTGCCTATTACTAGAGTATCTCATTACACTGACAAGTGGGTTATGTTAGCTCATACATGAAACTGAGGGAAAATAGGGTTAGCCTCATTTTTCCTTAAACTGAAATGTCCCATGAGATCATGCTTAGAGAAGGTGAGATTTATGAATGATAAGAATAACTCAGAGGCAGCCTGGCACAGTGGATAGAGAGCAAATCTTTGAACCAGGATAAATTGAGTTTCACTCTTAATTCTGACACACTGACTGTGTGACTCTGAGCAAATTATTTAAGCCTGCAGTGCCTCAGCTCCCTCTCTAAGATCATAATTTGCAGAGAAATTTTGAATCTGTATTGGTAGAGGAGGATCATCCAAGCTTTCCTATCACAATTAAATTTGAGGTAACATAAAAACATAACAAAAAAGTGACAACAAAAAGAAATAAATTTCTCTAGTGCTCTAAAGCAAACAAAGCATTTTCTTCACAATAATTCCATGAAGTAAGCAGTGCAAAATTTTATTTACATTTTACAGTTGAAGAAACTGAGACAGAGAGTTGAAATAATTTTGTCCCCAGTTACTCCATAAGTAGTGACTTTGGGATTCCAATCTGTTACTTCTGACTCCAAATCTAGTGGGATGTTTCTAGTAACTCTTTGTCTCAATTAATATTTATTAATATAATACATTAAACCGTAAGTTTAATATTTAATTTAATATATATATATATAAATATTAAATCTTAAATATTTAGTTGTTCTTATGTACAGGCTCAGCTGAATTTTCAGAAGCAAAGTTATTTTGGTCCTACAGCTATGTCAAAGCTATCATTCCATCTCTATATAATTGAAAATTGAGATGGTAAACTGGTATATGTATATATCATTGTTAAAATAAAAAAAATTGTAATGGTAACTCTAGGCCCTCCTCTAGGACAAGTAAGAGAAGGAAAATGATCTGCACCCATCCATGCTCATCAGTTGATTTTGTAGCATTCAATATGCTAGTGTATGTATGGTTTTGGATAGGCTATTACATTCTGAATTACATCTGTCCTTTTGTTGTCCTTATATGCTCAAATAAGTTAAAGCTTCTGAAATTAATTTTTCAGAGATCTTGCTTTGTACAGCCTCCCTTATCTTTAATTATAAAATTATAGATTGGGAAGGGACCATGGAAGTAATTTTGTCCATCTCTCCAATTTCTGAACTCCCTCAGAGTGTTCTCTAAAAGTGATGGTGCAGTGAATTCTCTATACTATGTTACAGGTAGTATTTGAGAGCTTGAAATCATTTAATACACTGCATTCATATATGAGAATAAATGTTGAAAGACATAAAGAAGGAGAAAAGTTTTGCAACCTCTGAATGAAATTGCCTGGGACAGTAAGAGATTAAGTGACTTGCCCAGTATTCACCAGTCAGTATATATGTCAGAGGAAGGATTTTTCTGATTGCAGCCTTCCCATATATTAAATCATACAAGCTTTCTAAATATCAGTACAGGAAGAGTATATAAGTAGAATAATGCATGATATTTTGTTGATTCATTGGATCTCATGGGAAAAAGGAATTAGGCGACTTAAGCATAACCAACTTTCAAGGTTTTGAGAATTATTTTTTTTCCTGATTCATAGCTATTCCATAGACCTTCCAATGATCAAACTTCCTCTACTAGTATAGATCAGGATCTGCTCTAAATTTTTTTTATTTCTTACTTCCTACCCAAGTAGAAACATTTTTTTTTGAATTCCAGCGTATTTAACAATCTTTAGGTTGCTTTATACGAGTGTTTAGTGCATCAGGCACCAAAAGATTAAATGACTCGCTCAGAGTCACATATCTAGTATGTAGTAGAGATGGAAACTGACCTTAGGTCTTCCTGAGCATGAGGAGTCACAATTCTTCTTGCAAGATTGCAAAGCAAAAGAGTTTCATGTCTGTGAGCATGTACCAAATTTATCCATCTCTGATTTTGTTCACATAGTTCCGTTCCTTACACTTATGGTAAAACAAATATCCAAAAGTTAAACTGGAAACATTGTATTTTTCTCCTCCCCATCATACCTCATACCTGAGGAAATGGTAGGATCTTGATGGCTTATACCCTAGTGTTGATGATACAACAATCTAACATTGTCAGAGGACAATGATTTGAAAGACCAAAAATATCACTCACTTAAGACAAAATGTCTGTTGAATTTATACTGAAAAGCTTTATTTTCTACCCTAAAGTCAGGATTTCATACAATTTCTGAGATGGCATTATATTATATGGTAAAGACTAGTAAATTCCTGCCTTTCTTTACAGTCAAATTTAGATAATAAACATTTATTAAATATTTTCTATGAGTCAGGCACTATGCAAGAAAAGACAAAAACCACTATCTTTTTGCTCAAGGAACGTGCATTATAATAGTAGAGAGAGAATTTATAAAACTAAGTAGAACCAAGATATATAGAGAGTAGATGGAAGACAGTTTTAGAGGAGAAAGTGTTGGTAGCTAAAAGACCATAAAAGATTGCCAAAAGTACGATGCATTTGAGCTGAGACTTGAAAGGAGTCAGAGAAATTGAAGGTGAAATTTAGAAGATGGAATATTTAAGCATGGAGTGGGGAGGCGGATAGTTAATGTTAAAACACATAGATTGGACTCATTTGCCAAGGGTTTACTCTTCTGCCTTCCTTAACAGCACTTCATATAGACAACTTCTCCCACTCCTCTCCTTTCACCCCTGGATTACAAGAAGAGGAACACCACTTCCTTGGCAAGATACCTCTTACAACATGCACCTTTGATCTCATACCATCCCAAATTCTCTAGCAGTTCATAGGAACTTGAATGCAATTTCTCCTACTAAAATGTGACCATCTTGAGATCTGAGACCATGGTTTTCCTTTGTTTATTTGAAATGTGTGTGTGTGTGTGTGTGTATGCCTAAGGTTTATTACCTTGCCTGGCACATAGTAAATGTTCAATAAGTTTGTAGACTGACTGCTTTATCAACTAGATTGGCTAGTTGGTGATGAACTCTTAGTAGAAACAAAAGAAAACACAAAGTGACCTTAAGTTCTATCTAGTCCCTTTCTAAATGAAAGTAGAGATTACAAAGGAGTTTTATGACCATTTAAAAATATTAACAGCTTTTATAAAGACCACTTAGGATCTTTCCTGACATTTATCTCCAGACAACTTTAAAATTACATCTCGGCCCAAATTGTTTAGCAAAGAGTCAATAAAAACTGAGGAGGAAGGAGGGGGAGACAAAGGGAGGGAGGTGGGGAGAGAGAAGACAATTTAGGAGGTCAGCAAGAGAGGTCTATAACACCAGGGTGGGCTCAGATTTGAAGCTGAGCAGGAGTCAGGGGGCCTTGGAGGCAGTCGTGATAGCAGCTGCAGCTGCATCAACCACTTGGGGAGCTCTAAAGCCTGCGATGATACAGGGGAAACCACTGTTGAGAGAGAGATTACAAGGGATCCCTTGCTGACATTGGATAACACCGGCAGCGATTAACAATTCTATTTCCCATGAGTGGTCCTGGGTCACAGTTCCAGGAAGGAGAGGAGCACTGATGATTGATCACAAGCCAACAGGGGCCCTGGTGACAGCTCAAGGGACAAGAGGAGTGCAAGCACTTATAGCAGCAGGATAGCAAGGGATCTGATCCCAGTTCCATAGCCAAGACAAGCATGAGCACTTGGGGCTGAAGGAGAACAGGGGCCGTTCCTGAGCAAAGACAAGGGTAGCAGTGAACACACCTCTCCCAGAATAATACCACCTCGGAAGCACTAAAAACTTACAGCTCTAAAGAACTAGCTCTGAAGCCAATAGCACAAAAAAGCCTAAAGTTTACCATTGTGCTTCCCTACTCTAATGTGAGCACAGACCTAGTTCAAAGTGAAGAAACAAGCTGAGAAAATAAGTAAACAATAAAAAAAGAAAGAAAGAAAGAAAACTTGATCATAGAAAGCTAAAACACTGGCAGGTAAGATCAAGACATAAACACAGAAAATGAAAATGATGTGAAAATAACCATAAACAAAGCTTCAAAGAAAAATCCTAATTGGAGGAAGTCCTCCAAGAATTCCTGCAAGAGTTAAGGAAAGAGATGAGAAGTAGAGGAAAAATTAGGAAAAGAAATGAATGTATCATGAGAAAATGATGAAAAGGGAATAAATAGGTTGATTAAAGAGGAGCAATGAAAATACAGAAGAAAATAGCACCTTAAAAACCAGAATTGGCCTACTAGCAAAAGGGGCTCAAAAAATTGTTGAAGAACTTCTTAAAAAGCAGAATTTTGCAAAATAGAAAAGGAGGTACAAAAACTCAATGAAGAAAAATAATTCCTTAAAATTTAGAATTGGGCAAGTAGCAGTTAATGACCCCCAGAGAAATCAAGAAACATTAAAATAAGATGAAATAATGAAATCTTGTAAAAAATGGAAAATATCTCCTTAGAAAAACAACTGATCTGGAAAATAGATTAAGGAGAAATAATTTCAAAATCATTGGGTTACCTGAATTCCATGAGAAAAAAAGAGCCTAAAAATCATATTTCAATAAATTTTAACTGCCCCAATATCTCAGATCTGGATGGTAAAATAGAAATTGAAGGAATACACCAATCACTTCCTAAAAGAGATCACAAAAAGAAAAATTCCAGGAATATTATGCCAAATTTCAGAGCTCCCAGGTCAAGGAGCAAATATTACGTGTGTGTGTATGTGTGTGTGTGTGTGTGTGTGTGTGTGTGTGTGCCCACACACACAATCTTCCAATACCTAGATAGGAGGGAAAGGGAATAAGATATATGGAGGAATAATGGTTTAAGGGAGGTTGTAATTAGAGGCAAAACAGACTTTTGAGCAAACACAGAATAAAAAGAGAGAGAAGAACCAACAGAAGAAAACTGGGGAAAAAGAAATGAACAATTATTATTGTGAATATGGATTTAAATGAGATGAATTAATCCATAAAATTGAGTTAGATAACAGAAAGGATTAACATCCAGAATGTAACAATATGTTATGTAGAAGAGACACACTTGAAATAGAAACACACAAAAGAATTAAAATAAAGGTCTGGACCAGAATCTATTATGCTTCATTTGAAGTATAAAAAAAAAAATCATGATTTTAGAGAAAGCAAAAGTAAAAATAGACCTAACTAAAAGAGATAAGCAGGGAAATTACATTTTGATAAATGATAGACAATGAAATAATCATATGACTGACAGACTATGAAGTAAAATAAATAAAGCATGTTACTCTAATAAACAAAACAAAGTTGTCTAGTCATATGAGAAAATTCTCTAAATAACTTTTCATTAAAGAAATACAAATCATAACACCTCTGAGGTACTACCACACACCTATCAAAGATGACAAATGATGGAGGGGATGAGAGAAAATAAGTAAAATAATAAATCATTGGTAGAGTACTGAACATTCTGGTGAAC